>JACEIK010003846.1:90250-119725 GCA_018107945.1 Datura stramonium
GTATAATGCCTATTTCCAACAAACCAAACCCTATTTTGTGATAAGTTTTTGTAACCTAAACATTTAGATAGACTAACTTTGATTGCTTCAAAAATTGATTTGTCACTGGACATATATTGTCAAATCTAACTTGCTCAAGTTCGGAATGAATTACACGAGTTACATCTTATCCGTTAAATTAAAAATCCAATGTGTTATCTGATGAATTGCATGATTGTGGAGGAGATATTCTCTACGATGACTTATAATAGGTCAGGGTACCAACAATATGAAATCCCATATAGCAGAGTGAAAAGATTGAAATGAAAAATGGTTAAAACAAGTAGAGATAGAGAAGGATGATTTTATTTAGAGGTGACAAAATCATCCCATGAGATTAAAATTTGCCCAACTTGCTTAAGTTTGAGCTCATAATTGACCCGCTTATTAATTAGCTCAGTCCACTTCAACCCAACTCATTTCAATTCATCAAAGTTTGGGCTAATATCTAGCCCAAATTGATTCATGAAAAATCTTGCCAAAACATTTTCAAAAAGATATATTATTTTATATAATATGTTATATTTAGTCATAATAAAGAAAATATTAATTTGATAAGTTATCAAAAGATTATAAAAGAATAAATAAATCAATTAAAACTTAACTACAGTTGGGTGGGTTAGGTTATGATCCGTATTTTAGCCTGTTTCAGCCCAATTAACTTTTGGGTGGGTCAATAACCTGCCCATTTATTAACTTAGTCATTTTGACCCGCCCAAATTCATCCCAACTCATCTATTTACCACCTAAGATTTTATTGGAAGCGGCTCCTCTCCAGTACCCTTCCCCTCAATTTCCCCCATTCCCTATACGATTTGTGACATGTGTCAGTTAATTANCGGCCGCCTTGAGCTCCCTCATCTCCCGAGGCAAGAACCGATCCATACGATTTGTGACATGTGTCAGTTAATTAATAGATGGATCAGATTACTTATATTCAGTATTGGTTAAAAACACACCCCCACAGAGAATAAGATTTTGCTCTAATATTTCAATCTATCAAATAAAACTAAGAGTGAAGGATAAAAACACACCTAAAGAATTACGTCTTTTTGAGTTTCATACCTGAACTATCAGGTGTATAAGTTTTATACCTGAACTATTATTGAATGTTTATCAAAAAACACCTAAACTATCAGTTGTTTTTTTTCCTACTTAAACGCTGCTGATATTTCAGGTAGGAAAAATGAGCAACTGTCACAACTCAAACATAGGCCTAGATCGAGAGACAAGATAAAGAACCCTGAGAGGCTCCAAGTCGACCAATGACATGAACATGACATCTAAATTCCACATAATCAAGTGGAAGTCTAACATATATAATATAGCAGAAGTCTGAAAATATCATAACATTTGAATACATAACACAAGGCTGAAACTGAATACATGTTATATCTGAAAAGCCTCTACTACTGATGAGTTGATGGGACAAGACCCCAACTAACTTGCTATAGTTTAAAATGTAAAATACTAAATACAACTGATAAATGGCCCTCGAAAGATGAGGACTCACCAACTGCTAGCTAAATAGGTCTGAGAGATAAGCAAGACTAGAGACGCGGCTGAGACTGACCCCCGAACTTGTTTCATGAGACAATACAACATAGAGTATGCGATCAGTACGTGGAATGTATCGAGTATGCAAGATAAGTAAAACGGACAGTTAAAATACATAAGAGTTCGTAAGAGTAGGACAACATGATCACAAGGTAAATATCATAATGCGAACGTAAGGCTCAAGGGTTTTTCAAACATTCGTAAATTAGTCATAATCGTAATCATAAGAGGAAACCTTTATAGAACATAACTCGAGCCAAAGTAACATAACATAACCATGCATAAATCATGTGGAACAATAGGAGGACTCATCATAAATGACACCATCATGATAGAGGCTTACATGATGCCCAACTATCTCAATTAAGTGGGCAGAGCTGTCCCAGGCTTTTTAAGCAAGGGACGTGCAGTATGTGATATCACGAAAAAGGGATCCATTAACATTTGGACTTACATATAAACCTACGGTGGCACATAGTTCTGAGACACCAGTGTAGTCCTTTGAACGCTGGGCTACTCGGTGCTAGACACTACTCCCAAAAATATGCACATGAAGGCTCGTATAGTAACCGAACAATCATTTATGAAGTTCATGACAAAATAAATAATAACATCATTGATCCCCATTTAAAATACATGTTTAGCCATGAACAAGGGCCCATGAATTGGCCAAAAGTCATAAATCCATCAATCATGCAATCCATGCATATTTGTAAAACATATACAAACTTGACATTTCATAGAGTCATGATAAGTATTTGAGAGAAATCAATTCATAAAGCATAAATTATAATTGGGCTAATTAAGATCAAGATCATAGTAAAATCATAACTTGACTTTTTATAAAATATACATAATTGGGCATAATTGGATTTAAATTCAAATCTATAAATTTATATTAAATATGGTCATAAAATCTACCCATAGATCATAAAATATAATTTAATACATGGAAGGAATTGACCCATGATAGATAATTGAGAATTTCACAAGAATTGGAATAAACCTCATAGATCATGAAACTTGAAATTCTAGAATTGAAATCCATGAAAATTGAGAAGAATTTAGGGCATGAGAGTGAAAGGAACTCTCATTCATATCCTCACATACCTGGGTAAATCTGATCAACACTCCCCCTTGAAAGCCCAAAGGAAATTGAAGAGAATTTGGAGAGATTCTTCAAACTTGATCTCCAAGGAAAACTCTAGGTTGTATGCACGGGAATTGTGAGACTTATAATAGGTTTAACACCCTTTAAATCTTACTAACTAAGCTTAAAATGACGTAGTTTAGGACCTTAGGGATTAGGAATAATGAAAATACCCTTAATGAAAAACCTGAAAAAGCTGCCGGTACCACAGGTCGTTGCCGGTACCACAGGTCGTTGCCGGCTCCAACAAATCGTTACTTCCCTCGTTGCTTCACCCTACTTTTCAGAATCAAGTCTTCTACCACGACTGGTACCACGAGTCATTACCAGTCCCAACGACTCGTCACTACCATCCATCGTCACCATTGCGCATTTTCCAGAAGTCCTTCCAACGGGAGCATACCACAACCTGTGGCTACAACTAACGAGTCGTTCCATGACCCGTGCCAACCCTTTTTGTCCAGGACCATCCTCCCAATGATCCCCATACAACGACTCGTTACATCAACCAACGGGTCATACTGAGACCCGTTACTTCCAAACCCATTTCTGCCGATTCTCACCCCGAGCCCTCCAACGAGTCGTTAGATCCTCCAATGACCCGTATAATGAGTCGTTCTAAGAAGAAATCTCAGATTTTTTGCTACATATTATTTCAAATCTTGAGTCTAGTATTAAGCACTTCCTTGGTATTTCTATATCTCCCCCTTGGAAATATTCGTCCTCAAATGTGGGTAAACATACTGAAAAGCTGAGAAATGCAACTACCATGCCAAACACTGAACATTTAAACTGAAAACTGATGGAGTGACTAACTCCGGACTAGAATACATGACTGAACTGAATTCATGAATCACACGTACATACATTGACATGAAGGAAACTGGGAGACATGAACTGAACATGAAACTGAATAGAATACTAAGGAGGAAAACTGATACCACAAGCTGAAACTAAGCTAGAAGGGAATAGATGCAGGTATCTATCCATCATATCTGCTTCGGTTTCCCATGTAGCTCCCTCAACATGCTGATTCCTCCAAAAAACCTTGACTGAGGACACTTTTTTGTTTCTTAGCTTCCAAACCTCACGATCAAGTATTTCCACTGGAACTCCTCCTAGCTAAGTCTATCCTTCACACCTATACTCTCTACCGGAATAACCAAAGCTGGGTCACCCAAGAACTTCTTTAAGAGTTATACGTGGAAGACTAGATAAACTGAAGCCAATTCTGAGGGCAACTCCAACTCATAGGCCGTCTTGCCAACACATCTCACAATCTAGTACGGAACAACATAACGAGGACTGAGTTTCCCTTTATTTTCGAACCTCATCACTCCCTTCATGGGAGATACCTTCAGAAACACCCAATCATCAACTTCAAACTCAAGCTCCCTCCTCCTCAAATCTGCATAGGACTTTTGGCTACTCTGAGCTGTTTTCAACCTGTCCCTTATAAGCTAAACTTTCTCCATGGTCTCATGGACTGAATATGGTCCTACTAATGCAACTTCATCGACTTCGAACCAACCAATAGGCGATCTACATCTTCGCCCACAGAGAGCCTCGAACGGAGCTATCTAAATATTGGAATGATAACTGTTGTTATATGCAAACTCAATGAGAGGCAAATGATCATCCCAACTACCCTTGAAATCTATCCTGCACGCTCTTAATATATCCTCAAGTGTCTAAATGGTTTGCTCCACTCGACCATCTATTTGCAGGTGGAATGCTATGCTAAGCTTGACCTGAGTATCAAGTCCCTTTTGAAACAATATCCAAAATTGGGAGGTAAACTGAGTACCTCTATCCGATATGATGGACAAGGGAACTCCATAAAACCAAACTAACTCCCAAATGTATAACTTTTCATAATCCTCCACTGCGGTCGGTAGTTTTGACCGAAAGGAAATTGCCTTAGTCAACCTATCCACAACTACCCAAATAGAGTCATACTATCGGTGTGTATGAGGAAACCCTGTAATGAAGTCCATATTGATTTCCTCCCACTTCCAAGTAGGAATGCCAATGTCCTGAAGCACACCTCCTAATCTCTAATGCTCAACCTTCACCTATTGACAATTCAGACACTTAGCCACAAACTTTGCTATGTCCTTCTTCACGCCATTCCACCAATAGACTTTCCGTAGGTCATGGTACATCTTGGTGGCACCTAGATTGATAGAATATCTGGAACCATGAGCTTCGTGCAACATCCACTCCCTCAAGTCACCAATATCTAGGATACACAAATGATCCTAATATCGAAGCACACCATCTTCCCCTTAGGAGGAGACCTCTACCTTCTGATTTCGAACAACTTCCTTCAACTTTACCAAAATAGGATCCTCGTCGTTGTTAGCCTTTAACATTGGTTACTAAAGATGATTCTGATCCATTCTGAACATGACACCACCATCCATCGAGTCAACAATACGAACTTCTAATCGTGCAAGTCGATGCACATCCTTCACCAACTCTTTCCTTCCCTCATCTATATGAAATACACTCTCCATAGAAAGCCTGCTAAGAGCATCTACCATCACATTGTCCTTGCTCAGATGATTAAGGTCACTCATATCATAATCCTTAAGAAGCTCCAACTACCTCCTCTGACGCAGGTTTACATCCTTCTGGGTGAACACATACTGTAGGCTTTTGTGGTCCGTATGGACCCCGTACAGATAGTGTCTCCAAATCTTCAAGGAAAATACTACCGCTGCCAATTGGAGGTCATGAGTCGGGTAGTTTTTTTCATGGACCTTCAACTGTCTGGAAGAATAGGCTATAACTTTACCGTGCTGCATTTGTACACAACCAAGGCCGATCCTCGAAGCTTCACAATATACCACAAACCCATCAGTACCCTCAGGTAGGGTCAACACTGGTGCTGAGGTGAGTCGAGTATTCAACTCTTGGAAGCTCTTCTCACAAGCCTCCGACCATTGAAACTTCACTTTCTTATGGGTCAATTTAGTCAACGGAGCCACAATAGATGAAAACCCTTCAATGAACCTCCAATAATAACCAACCAAACCCAATAAAATCCTGATATCCGAAGGGCTAACTGGTCTAGGCCAATTCTTCACCGCTTTTATCTTTTGAGAGTCCACTTGCACACCCTCACTTTATACCACATGATCCAAAAATGCCATTGATTCTAGCCAAAAATCGCACTTGCTGAACTTAGCATACTACTGACGATCCTTCAAGGTCTGTAACACCACCCTCAAATGAGCGGAAAGCTCCTCCTCGCTCCAGGAGTATATATGAATTTCATCTATGAACACGATCACAAACATATCTAAGTATGGCTTGAAAACCCTGTTCATCAAATCCATAAAAGCTGCAGGAGCATTCGTTAGTCCAAAAGACATAACTAAAAACTCATAGTGGGCATAACGAGTTTTGAAGGCTGTCTTCAGAATGTCACTCTCCTGAACTCTGAGCTGATGGTATCCAGATCTGAGGTCTATCTTTGAGAAACACTTGGCACCCTGAAGCTGGTCAAACAAATAATCAATCCTAGGGAAGGGATATCTGTTCTTAATGGTGGCCTTGTTCAATTGTCGATAATCAATACACATCTGAAGGGAACCATCCTTCTTCTAGACGAAAAGAACTGGTGCACCCCATGGGGATTTGCTAGGTTTGATGAAACCCTTGTCTAAAAGATCCTTCAACTGCTCCTTCAACTCTTTTAACTCGGCTGGGGCTATTCTGTAGGGAGGAATAGATATAGGTTGCGTATCGAGAAGAAGGTCAATACCAAAATCGATCTCCCGCTCAGGAGGAATCCCCGATAAATCATCGGGAAACACTTCTAGGTATTCGCACACCACAGGTACTGACTTGATAGTCGGGGTTTCGGATGTAGCATCCTTAACCCTAACTAGATGGTACACGCAACCTTTAGAAATCATCTTTATGTCCTTAAGGTGGGAAATGAAGCAACGTACAAGAACAACCGAACTACCCTTCCACTCTAAGACTGGCTCACAAGGAAATCTAAACTCTACTGCACGAGTTCTATAATTGACTGAGGCATAACATGCATATAGCCACTCCATGCCAAAGAAAACATCAAAATCTGGCATGGCTAGCTCTAGTAAATCTGATGTGGTGACTTTCTAAAGGACTGTGATAGGGCAATTTCTGTATACCCGATGAGCTATGACTAAATCACCGACTAGAGTAGAGACTAAGAAGGGTTCTGATAGGATTTTGAGAGTGACTCCGAAACTACTAGCGACATAGGGTGTCACAAAAGATAGGGTATCCCATGGATCTAACAATGCATAAACATTAAATTGAAATACTCGTAACATGCCGATGAACACATCTGGTGAAGTCTCCTGCTCCTGTCGAGATGCAAGGGCATAAATCTTTTTATGGCGCTCGCCACCACCTACACTGGTGGATGCGGGTGTGATGGTACTGCTGGTGAACTGGTAGCCTGAGAACGACCTCTACCATTACCCTATCTAGCTAAGGGATACTCCTGGCGCATGTCACCAGATCTACCATACCCAAAACAGATATCCGATCCCATCAAGCACTCGTATGACTCTTGCCACACTTCCCGCAGGATGAAAAGGTATGCTCTATATGCATGCTCCTCTGGTCCCTCGAACCTAAGGCTCTTCTCCCCTAATCACCTCGTGGCCTAGATGGAGCACTGGCCAATGGTAGCGCTGGAGCTAAAGACCTCTAAGGAGACTGCTAGCGATGTCTGCCTCCCTATCTCTGCTGTGAGAACCCATAACTGTCTGTTCTAGCCCTCTTGGCCTCTTTCTCTCTCAGATGCACTGCCTCTATCTACTGGGCGTACAGAACCAATTGAGGAAAGTCAATATCCTAGTGAAGCATCGAAGTCCTACAATCCTTGACCAGGTAGTCTGCTACTCTGTGAACAAACTGGCTCACCCGAACTCTTTGATCAGCCACCATCTCTGGGGCATTCTTGGACAAGTGAGTGAACTCCAAAGCATACTTCTAGACTGTCATGTTACCCTACCTTAGGTTCACAAACTCAGTTGCTTTAATCTCCCTCATCTCACGAGGGAAGAACTAATCTAGAAATGCGGTATGAAACTTATCCCAGCTAATGGCACCTGCTCGAACTATCTTGCTATCTTTCCATTGCCTAAACCAAATGTGCGTAACCCCTTTCAATTGATACGAGGCTAGACGCACTCCTTCCCGGTCACCCCCATGATCCGGGTGATCTTCAGAACCTCATCAATAAACTCATGTGGATCCTCGTCCACCTTTGACCCAAGGAACTCTGGAGGGTTCATCCTGAGAAAATCTCTAACCCTCGTTGCCGCCACATTCCCTTTCTAAGGGGCATGTTCTACCGCCTGTTGGTTGACTTGGGCGGTCAAAGCTGAGCTAGCATCTGTATGGCTGCCCTGGACTCTGCGTGGGAAACCTGCTCGGGTACATGATCTTCTGGGCTGGTGGGGCCTGCTGGTGCCCATCTCTGTTGTCATTCTCGTGGCCATTTTCGTTTCTATTTATTCTTTCGTTAACTCAACAAGGTGGCATGATTCTACAAACACGTATAACACGAGTTAGAAGGATAGAGAGACATTTCATCATAAGGCATATGTCATGAATGAAGGGGACATTTCCTAAACGTTTTGTAGCCTCTTCGTCATAAGTGTGGTGCGCTTCACACACATGAATAAGACTCTACATAACGCTGCTTTCGACACCCTAGGACACTTCAAAACCTAATTCTCTAATACTAAGTTTTTCACGACCCAAACATAGGCCCGGATCGATACACGGGACAAAGAACCCATTGCATGAACATGACATCTAAATTCCACATAATCAAGTGGAAGACAAACATATATAATATAGCGGAAGTCTAAAAATATCATAACATCTGAATACATAACACAAGGCTGAAACTGAATATATGTTATATCTAAAAAGCCTCTACTATTAACGAGTTGATGGGACAAGACCCCAAATAACTCACTATAGTCTGAACAAAAAATACTAAATACAACTGATAAAGGGCCCTCGTAAGATGAGGACTCACCAACTGCTTGCTAAATAGGTCCGAGGGATAAGCAAGACTAGAGATGCGACTTAGACTGAATCCCCGAACCTATATCATAAGACGATAGAGTATGTGGTCAATACTTGGAATATACCAAATATGCAAGGTAAGTAAACATGGACTTCATTATGGGTCTACCTCGAACTCTTCAGCATCATGACTCAATATGGATAGTAGTAGACCAGATTACTAAGTCAGCACAGTTCGTCTCAGTCAAAACCACAGATTCAGTTGAGGAATATGCTAAACATTATATCCGGGAGCTGGTTAGACTTCATGGGGTGCCATTGGCCATTATTTCAGACAGGGGTACCCAATTCACCTCCCATTTCTAGAAGTCTTTTCAGAAGGGACTTGGCACTCAGGTCAAGCTCAGTTCAACTTTTCACCCAAAGACAGATGGGAAAGTTGAGTGGACTATTCAGACTATAGAAGATATGCTAATAGCATTCACAATCGATTTCAAGGGTAATTGGGATGACCATTTTCCTCTTATCGAGTTTGTGTACAAAAATAGCTACCATTCTAGCATTCAGATGGCCCCATTTGAAGCATTATATGGGAGAAGGTGTAGATCTCCTATAGGGTGGTTCGAGGTTGGTGAAGCTACCTTGATAGGGCCATACTCGATTCACGAGGCAATGTAGAAAGTTCAACTCATCCGACAATGATTGAAAACACCTCAGAGCCGTCAGAAATCTTATGTTGATATGCGGAGAAGAGAGTTGGAGTTTTCTGTTGATGACTAGGTTTACAGGTTTGGCAAGAAGGGGAAGCTTAGTCCAAGATATGTGGGACCCTATAGAATTTTTAATCCTATCGGCAATGTAGCCTATGAGCTAGAATTACCTTCAAAACTAGCAGTTGTACACCCAATTTTCCATGTGTCACTTTTGAAGAAGTGCATTGGAGATCCATCCTGAGTTGTGCCATTGGACAGCGTGGGAATAAAGGATAGTCTCTCATATTCGGAGCTACAAGTCCAGATCCTTGATCATCAGGTTCGTAAGCTGAGGAATAAGGAAATAGCGTCAATCAAGGTCTTATGGAGAAATCAGCAGGTTGAGGGAGCTATATAGGAGGCTGAAGTGGATATGATGGCAAAATTCCACCATTTATTCTCTACCGACTCTATTGTAGCTTGAAATTTTAGTTTTGCCTTAGGACCTGATCTAGTTGTTGAATTCAATTCATGTGTATAAGTTTCTTTTACGACTTTGGATGTATGTATGAAAAGTAAATTCAGTTCAGTTATGTATTTTGAAATGGAGGTAGTCATTCCGGCAGTTTTGGAGTTAAACGATTAGTACCTAGAAATTTTGAGTGTTATTCTCTACTTTCCTGTGT
This sequence comes from Datura stramonium, assembly GCA_018107945.1. Classification (NCBI taxonomy): domain Eukaryota; kingdom Viridiplantae; phylum Streptophyta; class Magnoliopsida; order Solanales; family Solanaceae; genus Datura; species Datura stramonium. Next base: position 100,423 of record JACEIK010003846.1, read on the forward strand.
GTTTTCTAACATTCGAGGATGAATGTTTCCAAGGGGGAGATATTGTAATACCCTGGACACTAAAAATCTAGAACCGAGACTTAAATAAGAGAATTTGGAAAATCTACAGAAATGCTACAGGACGACTAACCTAACGGGTCGTTAAGTGACCTAACAACTCGTTAGGTTAGCCATGAGAAAGAGGTTTGAGAATTTGTAAAAAGGGAGATAGTGTTCCCAATGGGCGACCTCACGAGTCGTGGTCAGGTTGCACGACTCGTTAAGTTACTCTTGGTCAGGCCGAAATATAAAATTTCAGAAGTTGGCAGTGTACTTGAAGGGTGGCGACCACGAGTCGTGGTCACCTGCAAAGACTCGTTAAGTGACTCGTTACCAAGTATGGTATTGGATCTTCAGAAAGGAGGCAATTTGGTCCACTACTAGTGACCACGATTCGTTAGGTCTCTCGTGGTTACCTACAGGAGAAACCTAGGCAGTGTACCCAACAGGTGTGACCACGAGTCGTGGTCAATCACCACAACCCATTAAGATTACCTGATAGTTTTTCCCAATGATTTTCTAAGGGTTATTTAGTAATTTTCTATTCTCCTAGACTCTAAATTACGTCGTTTTGGGATTATTTTGATAGGATTTAGAGGGGTTAAACAATTTTCCTCTCATTCCCTCTTAGATTTTCAAAATGGATTGCGTAAGTTTCCTCTCAAGAGCTCTCAAGAAAGGTCTAGGGTTCTTCACCAGTTACAACCTTTAAAGTTTCTTTCTCCAGGAAAAAAAATTTAGCCAGGTATGTGGGCATTCAACAACGGAATTGTTCTTCTCTTGTGTCCCCCAAAAATCTTCCCATAATTTCCCTATCAGTTTTATCCTTGAGTGTTCAAATACGAATAAATTACATGTTATTTTTCGTTAATTCAACCTGGAATAATATCCATGTTGATTGTTCATAATCTCTACAGCAGTTCCTAACTAAATTGCCAGTGTTAGTACAAAAGTGAATTGAAGCCCTAGATTTATGTATGAAGATTAATTGCTTGTTATTTCCCTTTTAGCGAATGAGGTATGTTTGGGGATGAAATTCCTTGTAAATCATATTATATACATGATGATTAGCCTTGTCAGATGAGATTTCTTTAATTCTTGAGATTTTTCCATACTATGGAATTCCCGTGTCGTTGAAATGAGTTGAGTTCTCTATTAGCTGTTTAGTAGCTCAGTCCAGTTAGAACGTAGAATCTCTTTAGAACTATTCAGAAATTGTCAACTGATCAGTTTGACTTCAGTCTTTTCCCGAGGTGTCAGAGTGCCTCCCAGTTATCAGAATCAGACTCAGAATCTAGTTTTTGGTCCATCAGGCGGTCATGACATTCTAGATATATAACTCTAACTAGCCCCAGGACCCCTGTTCAGTTTATGTTTTCTCCCATTTACTAAGTACATTAAAAGTACTGACGCATACTTTTATCCTGTATCATTTCATGATACAGTTGCAGGTTCCCAGATTTATCAGCGTTAGCCATTATAATTCAAATCCTCCTCAGTCGCAGTTGAAGTGTGAGTCCTTATCATTCGATGGCCTTATTTCATTTTATTACAGTTAGATTACAATTTTATTTAGACTTTGAGTTAGTTGGGAGCTTGTCCCAGTAACTCATCAGCTAGAAGGTTTTCAGACTGCAGATGTTTAGATTTCATGATTTAAGTTTTATCTGAAATTTCATAAAAATGCTGTTACGTTAGTACTTCAAACTTTCTGCTATGCATGTATTACTCAGAATACCAGTGTATGATAGAGCAGGGGTTGACTTGGGGTCACTTGACTTCGAGTACCGTGTTACGTCCAGGGTGTAGGCTCGGGGCATGACAAACTTGGTATCAGAGTACTAGGTTTAGAGTATCCTCGGAATGTCTGAAAGCTGCATCGAGTAGAGTCCTTTTCATGGGTGTGATGCGTGCCACACTTATGACGAGGAGACTACGAGATGTTTTTATGAAAACTCTCTTTTGTTCATACTCATTATCGTGCGTTAAAGTTCAACTCCAAAAATGCCCTTCTAACTCGTGCTCTATTTCGTTTAAGTAAACCATGCCCCCCAGACGTGGAAACAGAAGAAAGGCCGGTAACACCAATAGACCTTCCCCACCAGCCCCGACAACCCCTCAAGATGATTCGGTATCTACCGCCAAATTCAGGGCGGCCATTTAACTGCTGGCCCAAACAGTCACCAACCAAGTAAACCAGCAGGTGGTGCCGATAAACACCAACGGGTCTGCAGTAGCTGCGAGGGTGCGGGACTTCACCCATATAAACCCTTCATCTTTTCTGGGATCCAAAGTAGGGGAGGATCCCCAGGAGTTCGTGGTTTAGATCAGAAAGATCACCCATATTATCGGTGTTAGCTCTTCTGAGAGTGCTGACCTGGCTTCCTACCAGTTAAAAGGGGTAGCTTAGGTCTGGTATGATTAATGGAAAGAGGGGCGGCCAATGGCGCGGGACCAGTAGACTGGGAGGACTTCCACACAACTTTCTTGGATAGGTTTTTCCCTCGGGAGCTGAGGGAGGCAAAGATGGAGGAGTTTATGAATTTGAGACAAGGCAATATAACCGTGGAGGAGTATGCTATGGAGTTTACTTGGCTATCTAAGTACGCTCCAGAGATGGTAGCTAAGCAAAGGGCTTGCATGTTGAAATTTGTGAACGGGGTGTGGAACCTGGTCCTCAAGGAGTACAGGATGGCGATGCTGATTAAGGATATGGACCTCTCCAGCTTGATTGTCTATGCCTCGCAGATTGAGGCTGAAAAACTAAAGGATATGGAGCGAAAGAACAAACGAGCAAGGACCGGCCATTCAAATTTTAGCCATTAGAGGTCTAGCGGTAGTAGCCGCCCACAGCAGCAGCAACCCAACACCCAGTGCAGCCAGCGCCCCAACCTTTCAGTCTCGTCAGGTTCGGAGGGGTGGGTCTTCTGGCACTCAGTTTTAGGCCCACAATACCGGGAAAAAGTATCCAGCTTGTCTCAAGTGTCGTAGGAACCATCCGGGAGAGTGCTTTAAGGGTCGAGAGGGCTATTTTGGTTGTGGACAGCTTGGGCATCGGCTCAGGGAGTGCCCATTAGCCGGGTGAGGGAGATCACAATCTACCACATCATCAGCTCAAACAGGCCAACCAGCTCAGCAGGCCAACACATCAGGTATGGATGATGGTCAACTTCAAAACCGTTTCTATGTTTTATCTTCCCATCAGGATCAGGAGAGCTCACCTGACGTAGTCACGGGTATGTTACGTCTCTTTCATCTAGACGTGTATTCCTCCTAGATCCAGGAGCCACTATTTCATTCGTGACTCCCTACATAGTAGTCCAGTTCAATATCAGTCTAGAGGTCCTCTCAGAACCATTCTCAGTCTCCACCCAGTTGGCGAGTCAGTTAGAGCCAACCGGGTGTATAGAAACTGCCCAGTCTCAATTCTGAATAAAGTCAATTAAGCTGATCTCATAGAATTGGACATGGTCGATTTTGACCTTATCCTTGGCATGGATTGGTTACACTCCTGCTATGTCTAATTTAATTGCAGAACTAGAGTTGTCAAGTTCCAGTTTCCAAATAAACCAGTGTTAGATGGACGGGCAGCAGTTTAGCGCCTAAGGGTAGGTTTATTTCCTACCTTAAGGCCCAGAAACTCATCTCCAAGGGATGTATCTATCATCTAGTTTGGGTCAAGTATTCCAACTCTAAGACCCCAACTATCCAGTTAGTTCCAGTAGTCAGTGAGTTCCCAGATGTATTTCCTGAGGATCTTCCCGGAGTTCCCCTTGAGTGGGAAATAGACATCAGGATAGACCTTCTTCCAGATACTCAGCCCATCTCCATCCCTCCTTACAGAAAGGCTCCAGCTGAGCTTAAGGAATTGAAGGAACAGTTAAAAGGTCTTCTTGGCAAGGGTTTTATCAGATCCAACATCTCTCCCTGGGGTGCTCCAGTTCTATTCGTGTGTAAGAAAGACGGTACCCTCAGAATGTGCATAGATTACCGTCAGCTGAACAAAGTCACAGTCAAGAACAAGTACCCCCTACCCAGAATTGACGATTTGTTTGACCAACTTCAGGGAGCCAGTTGTTTTCCAAGATTGATCTCAGGAAAGGGTACCAGCAGCTAAGGGTCAGAGAGTGTGACATATTGATCTCAGGACAGGGTACCATCAACTAAGGGTCAGAGAGTGTGACATACCGAAAACAACATTCAGAACTCGGTATGGTCACTACGAGTTTGTGGTAATGACCTTTGGGCTAACAAACACCCCAGAAGCCTTCATGGAATTAATGAACAGAGTCTTCAAGAAGTATCTGGATATATTCATCATCGTATTTATCGACGACATTCTAGTATACTCCAGAAATGCGGAAGAGCATGCCAATTACCTAAGATTAGCATTGCAGACACTCAGGGACCGCTAGTTGTTTGGGAAGTTCAGCAAGTGCGAATTCTGGTTAAAGTCCGTGACCTTCTTAGGTCATGTGGTCTCAGGTGAAGGAATACAAGTAGACCTTCACATGATAGCAGCCGTGAAAAATTGGCCCAAACCTACCTCTCCTACTGAATTAGGAGTTTCCTGGGTTTGGAAGGTTATTACCGACGGTTTGTGGAAGGTTTCTCCTCTATAGCATCTCCTATGACTAAGTTAACTCAGAAGAAAGTGAAGTTTCACTAGTCGGATGAGTGTGAGAAGAATTTTTAGGAGTTAAAGACTCGACTCACTACCGCTCTAGTTTTAACCTTGCCGGAAGGAACAAATGGATTGGTTGTTTATTGTGATGCTTCCAAAGTTGGACTCAGATGCATTTTGATGCAGCGGGGCAAAGTGATAGCCTACGCCTCCAGAGAACTCAAAGTTCATGAGAAGAACTATCAAACTCATGACTTAGAGTTGGTAGCAGTGGTGTTTGAGCTAAAAATATGGAGGTATTACTTATATGGGGCTCACGTAGATGTGTTTACAAATCATAAGAGTCTTCAGTACGTGCTGAGTCATAAGGATTAAAATCTATGTCAGAGAAGGTGGTTGGAGTTGTTAAAGGACTATGACATGAGTGTGCTATATCACTCCGGTAAAGCCAATGTGGTGGATGACACCCTAAGTAGATGGTCTATGGGGAGCGTGTCTCACATTGAAAAAGGCAAGAAGGATTTAGCGAAGGATGTTCACAGACAAGCCCAGTTAGGGGTGCAGTTGGTGGATTTAGTTGAAGGTGGTGTGGTAATGTAAAGCGGGTCGGATTCATCCTTTGTAGTTGAAGTCAAGTCCATATAGGATGAGGATCCCATCTTACTTAAGCTTAAGGGAGCAGTTCTTAGAAAAGAAATAGAAGCTTTCTCCCAAGGGGAAATGGGGTGCTTCGTTACTAGGGCAGGTTGTGCGTACTTGATGTTGGTGAATTGAGACAACAAATATTGGCTGAAGCGCACATTTCTAGATATTCTATTCACCCTTGTGCTACTATGATATACCATGATTTACGGGATGCTTACTGGTGGGACAGCATGAAAAGAGATAACGCTGAATTTGTAGCTAAGTGCCCGAATTACCAGCAAGTCAAGGTAGAACACCAGAGACCAGGAGGTATGACCCAGGATATTAGCATACCCATATGGAAGTTGGAAGAAGTAAACATGGACTTCATTATGGGTCTACCTCGAACTCGTCAGCAGCATGACTCAATCTGGGTAGTAGTAGATCGGATGACTAATTCAACACATTTCGTCTCAGTCAAAACCACAGATTCAACTGAGGAATATGCTAAAATTTATATCCGGGAGCTGGTTAGACTTCATGGGGTTTCATTGGCCATTATTTCATATAGGGGTACCCAATTCACCTCCCATTTCTAGAAGTCTTTTCAGAAGGGACTTGGCACTCAGATCAAGCTTAGTACAACTTTTCACCCAAAGACAGATGGGAAAGTTGAGTGGAGTATTCAGACTCTAGAAGATATGCTAAGAGCGTGCACAATCGATTTCAAGGGTAATTGGGATGACCATTTTCCTCTTATCGAGTTTGTGTACAACAATAGCTACCATTCTAGCATTCAGATGGCCCCATTTGAAGCATTATATGGGAGAAGGTGTAGATCTCCTATAGGGTTGTTCGAGGTTGGTGAAGCTACCTTGATAGGTCCAGAATTAATTCACGAGGCAATGTAGAAAGTTCAAGTCATCCGACAAAGATTTAAAACAGCTCAGAGCCGTCAGAAATCTTATGTTGATGTGCGGAGAAGAGAGTTGGAGTTTGCTGTTGATGATTAGGTTTACAGGTTTTGCAAGAAGGGGAAGCTTAGACCAAGATATGTGGAACCCTATAGAATTTTTAAGCCTATCGGCAATGTAGCCTATGAGCTAGAATTACCTTCAAAACTAGCAGTTGTACACCTAATTTTCCATGTGTCACTTTTGAAGAAGTTCATTGGAGATCCAACCTCAGTTGTGCCATTGGACATCGTGGGAATAAAGGATAGTCTCTCATATTCGGAGGTACAAGTCCAAATCCTTGACCGTCAGGTTCGTAAGCTAAGGAATAAGGAAATAGCTTCAGTCAAGGTCTTATGGAGAAATTAGCAGGTTGAGGGAGCTATATAGGAGGCTGAAGCGGATATGATGGCAAAATACCCCCACTTATTCTCTACCGACTCTGTTGTAGCTTGAAATATTAGTTTTGCCTTAGGACCTGATCTAGTTGTTGAATTCAATTCATGTGTATAAGTTTCTTTTACGACTTTGGATGTATGTATGAAAAATAAATTCATTTCAGTTATGTATTTTTAAATGGAGGTAGTAATTCCGGCAGTTTTGGAGTTAAATGATCAGTACCTAGAAATTTTGAGTGTTATTCTTTGCTTTCCTGTGTGTTTTCTAACATTCGAGGATGAATGTTTCCAAGGGGAGATATTGTAATGCCCTGGAAACTCAAAATCTAGAACCGAGACTTAAATAAGAGAATCTGGAAAATCTACATGAATGCTACAGGACGACTCACCTAACGGATCGTTAAGTGACCTAACAACTCGTTAGGTTAGCCATGAGAAAGAGGTTTGAGAATTTGTATAAAGGGAGATAGTGTTCCCAATGGGTGACCTCATGAGTCGTGGTCAGGTCCCACGACTCATTAAGTTACTCTTGGTCAGGCCGGAATCTAAAATTTGAGAAGTTGGCAGTGTACTTGAAGGGTGGCGACCACGAGTCGTGGTCACCTGCAACGACTCGTTAAGTGTCTCGTTAACAAGTATGGTATTGGATCTTCAGAAAGGAGGTAATTTGGTCCACTACTGGTGACCACGATTCGTCAGGTCTCTCGTGGTTACCTACAGTAGATACCTAGGCAGTGTACCCAACAGGTGTGACAACGAGTCGTGGTCAATCACCACAACCCATTAGGTCATCCGTTAGGATTACCTGGTAGTTTTTCCCAATGATTTTCTAAGGGCTATTTAGTAATTTACTATTCTCCTAGACTCTAAACTACATCGTTGTTGGATTATTTTGATAGGATTTGGAGGGGTTAAACAATTTTCCTCCCATTCCCTCTCAAATTTTCAAAATGGATTGCGTAAGTTTTCTCTCAAGAGCTCTCAAGCAAGGTCTAGGGTTCTTCACCAGTTGCAGCCTTTCAAGTTTCTTTCTCCGGGAAAAAAAATTTAGCCAGGTATGTTGGCATTCAACAAGGGAATTGTTCTTCCCTTGTGTCCCCCAAAAATCTTCCCATAATTTCCCTATCAGTTTTAGCCCTGAGTGTTCGAATACGAATAAATTACATGTTATTTTTTGTTAATTCCACCTGGAATAATATCCATGTTGATTGTTCATAATATCTACATCAGTTTCTAACTAAATTGCCAGTGTTAGTACAAAAGTGAATTGAAGCCCTAGATTTTTGTATGAAGATTAATTTCTTGTTATTTCCCTTTTAGTGAATGAGGTATGTTTGGGGATGAAATTCCTTGTAAATCATATTATATACATGATGATTAGCCTTGTCAGATGAGATTTCTTTWATTCTTGAGATTTTKCMATACTATGGAATTCCCGTGTCGTTGAAATGAGTTGAGTTCTCTATTAGCTGTTTAGTAGCTCAGTCCAGTTAGAACGTAGAATCTCTTTAGAACTATTCAGAAATTGTCAACTGATCAGTTTGACTTCAGTCTTTTCCCGAGGTGTCAGAGGTGCCTCCTAGTTATCAGAATCAGACTCAGAATCTAGTTTTTAGTCCATTAGGCGGTCATGACATTCAACATATATAGCTCTGGCTAGGCCCAGGACCCCAGTTCAGTTTACAATTGTTCTTAGATGGTTACGACGCTTCTAGATAAGCAGCTCTGACCAGTCTAGAACCCAGTTTCAGAATCTGGTCCGATAAGACTCTTAGGGTACTTTCAGTTATATGTCCTTGACTAGTCTTGGGCCCCAGTTTCGAGCTATTAGTCTAGTAGTTCAGTATAGGTTTTACAGTGGGATTAGGACTTAGCATCGAGCGGGCTGTGGTTCCAGCGCACCTAATTCCCAAAACTATATTTCCAGCGTAGGTTACAGTACTACTTGGCCTGATTGGTCCCAGACTTTTGTGATCACCGAGTTCATGCCTTTATACCCTGGAAAGGTATATTGGGTCCTACCGGTGGGGTGTATACATTGGACTCCACGTCTATCTCACGTGGTTATATGTCGGTTGTAAACTCTCCCACTAATCAGTCCAGTTAGTCATTGCATTTCATTTCTGTTCAGACTTTGTATTTTAGTTATGTTTTCTCCCACTTACTCAGTACATTCAAAGTACTAACGCATACTTTTATGCTGTATCGTATCATGATACAGTTGCAGGTTCCCAAACTCATTAGCGTTAGCCGCTACGATTCAGATCCTCCTATCCGTAGTTGAAGTGTGAGTCCTCATCATTCGAGGGCCTTATTTCATTTTCTTACAGTTAGATTACAATTTTATATAGACTTAGAGTTAGTTGGGGGCTTGTCCTAGTAACTCATCAGCTAGAAGGTTTTCAGACTGTAGATGTTTAGATTTCATGATTTAAGTTTTATCTTAAATATCATAAAAATGCTTTTATGTTATTACTTCAAACATTCCATTGTGTATGTATTACTCAGAATACCAGTGTATGATAGACCAGGGGTTGACTTGGGGTCACCTGTGACTTCGAGTACGATGTTACGTTCAGGGTGCAGGCTCGAGCTCCAAACGAGGTTCCAAAGTATATAAGTACACCTACGTTGGCGCGTAGTTCTGAGACATTGGGTTGACTGATCCTTAGCCTACTCGGTGCTAGGCACTATTCCCAAAAACATGCATATTCTCTCCATCATTTTCAACGAAGCTAACCATCGTCTAGTAACGAAGCTGAATAATAACATACATGCATAATCAGAAATCATAACATGAGGAGCCTCTAGACTCCAAAACCATAAGGTAAGCTAATTGACATGAAATCATAGATCTTACTTGAACATATGGGCTTTCCATAAACTTAAACATGCTTGAAAATACTTGATTCTCTTGAAAACATGATCACAGGCATGGGTAACTTGAAAACATGCTTTTCTCATAAATATCTCAACATATTTGAACATACATCGTAGATCTCAACTTTCATGTACTTTTCATGGTTGGGAATCATAATTTATAAAACTTGAAAACATAATTTATAATTGAAAACATTGTAAAACTTTCCCATGAATCATAATTCAATAATAGAAACATGCTTAGATCATATCCATGGTAGAAACTTAGGAAATTCATGCATTGGGTTAAAACCCCATAGGATCAACATATAGTTTTTATTGAATCAGCGAAGAGTTGGGCATGAGTGTGAACAAATTCACCCATTCATAACCTTATATACCTGAGAGAATCTGATTCTAAAACTCCTCTAATTGCTCAAGGAAGAATTGAGAAGAACTTGGAAAAAATTAGGCTTGATCACCTCTCTTCCTCTTTCTTCAACTATCCCTAACCACAACTGACTTAACGAGTCGTGAGGATGACCAAGAATCATGGTCATGCCCGTGGTCACTCAAAACTTTAATTTCCATCTTAATTCAAGCTCCCCCCATGAGTCACTTAACAACTCGTGGTCATCCAGACTGGTCACAAAACGACTCGTTCTATGACATGGTGCAGAAAATCATGTTTTTTCCGTTTCAACTCCCAGGTCTGATCTTATGGCTTTCTGGGTATAACAATATCTCCCTCTTAGGAACATTCTCCCTCAAATGTTGAAAATCATATAGAAAAGAATAAAAAAGCAATAATCATATTCAAATACTGATCATACGTGCTGAAAATTGACGGAACGACTACCTCCGAACTGAACTACATGGCTGAACTGAATTCCCGAAATACACATACATCTATTTACATGAAATAAACTGAGTTACATGAGATGAACATGAAAATGAATAGAGTATTAAGGCAAAAACTGATACCTCAAGCTGAAACTGAGCCGGAAGGGAATAGATGTGTGTATCTGGCCATCATATTTGCTGCGATTCCCCACGTAGCTCCATCAACATGCTAATTTCTTCATAAATCCTTAACTAAAGCTACTTCTTTGTTCCTTATCCTTCGAACCTGATGATCCAATATTTCTACCAGTACCTCTTCATAACTGAGGCTGTCCTTCACACCCACACTCTCCACCGGAACAACTAGAGATGGTCACCCAAACACTTCTTTAGGAATGATATATGGAAAACTGGATGGACTGAAGCTAATTCTGATGGTAACTCCAACTCATAGGCCACCTTGCCAGCATGTCTCATAATTCGGCATGGGCCAATATAATGCGGACTGAGTTTCACTTTCTTTCCACATCTCATCAATACCTTCATGGGAGATACCTTTAGAAACACCCAATCATCAACTTCAAACTCGAGCTCTCTCCTTATCACATCTGCATAGGACTTTTGGCGACTTTGAGCTATTTTAAACCTGTCTCGTATGAGCTGAACTTTCTCCGTGGCCTCATGGACTGAATCTGGTCTAATCATCGCAGCTTCACCAACTTCAAACCAACCAATAGGCGATCTACATCTCTGCCCATAAAGATCCTCAAACGGAGCCATCTGTGTTACACCCCCTAAAAATGTTAATGTTTAATAGGCACGCGTGTGTTTTGTGGTGAATAAGAAGAGCTTGTTGTGCGTGGGAAAAGCCTCAGAAGTAAGCATGAATAGGACCGAAGCACACAGGGCCAGCAAAACGCGCCATCTAGCAGTGCACTGGCCAGCGCGGTGCACCAGGTCTGCTGGCACCTTGAGAGGCGCAGCGCGCTAGTAGCATTGGCGCCTTGAGGGGCACGACGCGGTGCAGCAAGGTTGCTGGTGCTATGGGCAAAACAGGGCACCCCCTGCCAACCTTCCTCACCTATATAAAGCCCCTCCTTTTAATTCCAAGTTCATTTCAATATTTCCCCCTTCGGCCAAAGAGAGTAGATTTCGTGGTTTTCGATGGTTTTTCGTCCGATTACGCTACTAAACGCCATCCAAATTCAAATTAACTTCAGGTATGGGAGTTTAATCCCGTAGGGAGCATTACTATAGAGTTACTTTTGAAAAATTCGCCTGGAAAATCGTAGCCTCGCTAAGAAAAAGTTGTTGGAATTTCTCCAAACTAATTTCTATACGATCATAGGCTTCAAGTAAGAATTTCTCCCTTCTGAACTTTCGAGAAATTATACATTTTTGACCGTGTTATGTTAAGTTGAATTATAGTTAATATTTATATAGAAATTTATCATTTTTGCTGAATTTAGTACTAAAATTAGCCTCATTCTTCCAGTAATATGATTACAGTTAGAAAAAGCTATTGAATACGGATTGAAACTCGCTAGCTAATCCGAAATCAGCGATCCAAATATGTTAAGGCAAATGTCTTCGACAAGTTAGTTCTTTTAGTATTATAACTCATTCTGAATCCCAGTAAGAAGATCAGAAGCATATCTATTATGACTAGCTGTTGTTATTAGTTGAGATCAGTATTCCATGTCTAGTTTGGGGATTGATTACGCCTGTATAGCCTTCTCTGACCAACCCCAGGGTTATTAGCTGTGTCGACGCCCTCTAGGGGCGAGATGACGTCTCTCCAAGGAGCGGTATGCCGTCTGTAAGGGATAAAGATGGGGTTTAAGGTCCTCATACAGTCCATACCACGGTTGAACTACTATTATGCTGATCGGTACTACATTACACCTCCTGTCGAGCCTGGTGCCCGGGGTGTAGATATCTGATATTAGGAGTACACGGACTTAGACACAACTATAGTTCACGGGCCGAGATGGATTAGTAGCAGACCCAGGGGATTGGTAGGTCGGCTATAGTGTCTAGATGACTCAGTATGACCTCGTTAGGGGTATATATATTGAAGTGTACTCACCAGGGCTTATGGGGGCCCCAGATGAGTTATTTTGTACTGGCTGTACCTTTCGGCTTATGGGGGCCAGGTAAGGTTCTTATTTGCATTAGTTACTAATAGATTAGATAGTAAGAAGTTTAGCTATGTAGTAGGTATTTCTATCCTTTTCTTTTAGTTACTTTCAGTTTCATTTCAGTTCATTCAGTTATTTTTAGTTACTGCCTTACATATTCAGTACATATTGTACTGACGCCCTTCTAGGGCACTGCATTACTTGCCTATAGGTGCGTATAGACGCGGATCAGCGCCTTCCTTGTTTCAACCAGATTAGTAGTGCAGTCGACTCCTTTCCTCTGGAGATCATAGTTAGAAGGTTGACTCTTTTTTGTGTGTACAGTTTATGGGTAGGTCGGACCCTGTCTCGACCAATATATCACTCCTAGAGGCTTGCAGACTGCTTCTAATTCCATGTGGTTAGTTGTTGTTGGTCATGTGGGGCCCATATATGTTTTATCTTGTGTGTTGGTCGTGTGGGGCCTTGTTTAGCTGTTAGTTAGCGGCCTTGCCGTCTATAGCTTAGTTTATGCTGAATTTACTTTACAGTCATAACTAGACATCATGGTGGTCTTGCCAGCCCGCATATGATTCCCTATTATTATCTGTTTTTGGGTAGCTGTTTTCTTTCATAGGTAGCTATAAGGCCTTGTCAGCCAGGGGCTGTGTTTACAGCCGAGATATAGCCCGTTGTTTTCTTGATTTGAGATTTAGTGTTAGTCATGCACCAGAGGTGTGTAAGCTTAGTCAGGCCTATTCAGACCCTAGTAGGCACTAGGTGCCAGTCATGCCTCCCAAGGTGGGGCGTGACAAACTTGGTATCGGAGCAGGTCGTATCCCAGGGAGTCTGCATGTTGTGGTAAATAGAGTCTCTCCTATGGATGTGTTTTGCACCACATACTATAGACAGGAGGTTGTGAGGCACGTTAGGATGGTTACTCTTCTTTCTCTTCTAGTCGTGCTGTAGAGTTGTGCTGTATAGGGATGAGTCCCTAAGATTACCGTAATCTGCTTTTTCTACAGAGAAATGACGGACGCACGATAGATCATGACTGGTACGAAATTAGATGTTTTAGCAGGAGAAGGCACCAGCAGGGTGCTTTAGTCGGAGTCGGCCCGATCTAAGGGCGACAGGGAGACTACATCTCGGTCTCCCCAGCACTCCCCGCCATGCCAGGAGCCGTCCAGAGCAGCATATGTGTTGGCACCACCTCCAGTAGTCTTTATACCAATGCCGTCAGATCAGGAGGTCAGGAGTGCTATTTTTATGATAACTCAGATGATGGCCGCACAGCGAAACCTGTGGCGCCGGTAGTTGCGGAGTCTTTGGGAGTACCATGTAGTTCGAGAGTTCATTGCACAGAATCCCCCGCAGTTTACGGGGATGGACCGGGACGAGGACCCTTAAGACTTTTTAGACCAGTTGCAGCGGATATTTAGAGTAATGCATGTTGCACCTGCAGAATAAGTTGAGTTAGCGGTATTTCGACTACGGGACATATCAATATTATGGTACGAGAGTTTGGAAAGGTCCTGAGGTAGAGATGTTTCCCCTTCGATTTGGTCCAGCTTTTCAGAGGCCTTCTTGGACCATTGTTTGCTGCGGGAGATTCGACAGGCCCAGGTAGATCAGTTATTGCATTTGGAAAGGGCTCGATGAGTGTTCGGGATTATGCTATGAGGTTTGATTCCCTAGCCCGATATTCACTGGCTTTTGTAGATACCATGCCAGCCAGGGTGCACCAGTTTATCATGGGGATGAATCCAGAATATGTAGAGACTTGTATCACAACTACCTGGAAAGAGGATATCAATATTTCCCGTGTTCAGGCATTTGCTCAAAACATTAAGGGAATCAGACAACGGCAACGAGAGAAAAAGAATGAATCAAGAGCAGCTGTAGGGCTAGACCGAGTGATGTGCAGTCAAAATTTCAGGGCAGACCCGGGCCACGACTATCAGTCAGACCACCCAGACCCTCACCTCCACAGCAGAGCAGGGTAGTAGATCAGGCTGTCGGGGGCAGTCAGGACCCAGCGAGAGTTCGCGACCATCAGGCTCGCAACAACAGAGAGGGTCAAAGAACAGTAGATTTACCATGCCAGTTTGCTCTATTTGTAGTCGCCATCATCCTAGGGCATATATGTATGGTTCTTCTGCGTGTTACACCTGCGGGCAGGAGGGTCACCCGATGAGAGACTATCCAGCCAGGGGTAAGAGTGATTGGGATCGACAGGACAAATATTCAGTAGGGTCACGTTCCCCAAAGTCTCCAGCAGGACGTAGGCCCTCAGCTCTAGCCGGCAGAGGCCGAAGAAGATTAGGGTCATCTAGCTCAGGCACCGTTCTAGATCGCACCTATGCTTTACCGGGACGACAGGAGTCAGAATCATCACAGGATGTGGTGACAGGTATGCTGTACATCTTCTCTCATTCTGTGTATGTCTTGATAGACCCAGGTTCCACTTTGTCTTATGTCACACCATTAGTGGCCCAGAAGTTCGGCATTACGCTAGAACTGCTTTAGTGACCTTTTTTAGTGTCTACCCCCTCGGTGATTCTATTATAGCCAAAAAGATCTATCGGGGGTGCATAGTAGAGTTTGTTGGTCACTATACTTTAGAAGATTTGGTAGATTTAGAAATGATTGACTTCGATGCAATTATGGGTATAGATTGGCTAGCACCATGTTATGACAATGTAGAATGTTTGACCAAAACTGTCCGATTCCTCTTTCCAGGGGAGGTAATATGGGAGTGGAAAGGTAATGCAGCCACACCAAAAGGTAGGTTTATTTCCTATCTTCGGGCGAGGAAGTTAATAGCAAAGGGTTGCATCTATCATATTGTCAAGGTTCAGGATGTTCAAGATGATTTCCCAACTCTCCAACCCATTCCAGTAGTCAATGAATTTGCAGATGTATTCCCAGATGAACTTCCTGGTATTCCCCAGAACGGGAGATCGATTTTTCAATTAATTTATTACCAGGTACTCAGCCTATATCCATCCCTCCGTACCGAATGGCTCATGCTGAGCTCAGAGAATTGAAGAAACAGTTGAAAGGTCTGTTAGATAAGGTCTTCATCAGGCCGAGTACTTCAACATGGGGTGCGCCAGTTTTGTTTGTAAGAAAGAAGGATGGCTCACTCCGCATGTGTATAGACTACCAGCAACTAAATAAAGTCACCATCAAGAACAAATACCCACTTTCCATAATAGATGATTTGTTTGATCAGTTACAGGGTGCGAATTATTTCTCAAAAATTGATTTAAGGTCTGGGTACCATCAAGTTCGGGTTCGAGAGAGGGATATTCAAAACCACTTTCAAGATCAGGTATGGCCATTTTGAATTCCTAGTCATGTCCTTTGGACTGACGAATGCTCCAGCAGTGTTCATGGATTTGATGAACAGTATCTTCAGGCCATATCTGGACCTGTTTGTGATAGTATTTATTGATGATATTCTGGTATATTCTTGCTCGGAAGTAGAACATCGGGATTATCTGTGGACAGTGATCCAAATTCTTAAAGATTGCCAATTGTATGCAAAATTTTCTAAATGTGAGTTTTGGCTGAATTCAGTGGCCTTTTTGGGACATATTGTGTCAGAGGCTGGTATTTAGGTTGATTCATAGAAGATCGAGGTAGTAAAGACATGGCATAGACCGACAACTCCGACTGAGGCACGTAGTTTCCTGGGGTTAGCCGGGTATTACAGAAGGTTTGTGGGGGGATTTTCTACCCTATCAGCATCTTTGACCAAGTTAATTCAGAAAGCGGCTAAATTTCACAGGACTGAAGCATGTGAATAGAGTTTTTAGTAGTTGAAAAATAGGTTGACATCAACACCAGTATTAGCTTTGCTAGAAGGATAAGAGGGTTATGCAGTGTACTGTTATTCTTCGGGCGTCGGGTTAGGATGTGTTCTGATGCAACATGGTAAGTTATTGCTTATGCTTCAAGACAGTTGAGGAAGCATGAAAGGAACTACCCCACCCATGACCTGGAATTGGATGCAGTAATTCATGCCTTGAAAATATGGAGGCACTATCTGTATGGCGTTCACGTAGATATTTTTTCTGATCATAAGAGCATTCAGTATATTTTTACACAAAAAGAATTGAATCTGCGGCAGCGTTGCTGGTTAGAACTATTGAAGGATTATGATGTGAACATTTTATATCACCTAGGGAAGGCCAACGTTGTAGCAGATGCCCTCAGCCGCAAATCCATGAGAAGTTTGGCATACTTGAAGCCCGAATAACGGGAACTAGCCCGAGAATTGCATCAATTAGCCAGTTTGGCCGTTCGAATAGTAGACCCGGGAGACAGTAGAGTAGTAACCCAGAATACTGCGGTATCATCCTTGGTTGTAGAGGTGAAAGAATGAAAATATGAAGACCCTAACTTGGTCCAGCTTAGAGATAAAGCTCAACAAGGGGAAGTATCAGCTTTCGAAGTAACCACAGACGAGGTCTTGAGATATAGGGGTCGCCTCTGTGTTCAAGATGTGCCAAGACTTTGCCAACAGATCATGGTAGAGGTGCATTATTCCTGTTAGTCTCTTCACCAGGTTCAACAAAGATATATCATGACATAAAAGAAATTTATTGGTGGCCAGGAATGAAAAAGGAGATAGCAAAATTTGTAGCATAGTGCCCTGATTGCCAGCAGGTGAAGGCGGAACATCAAAAGCCCGACGGATTAACACAGGAAATAGCAGTGCCTATGTGGAAATAGGAAGAAATCAACATGGATTTTGTGACCGGATTACCCCATAACAGACATAGATTTGACTCAATCTGGGTGATTGTCGACAAATTGACAAAGTCAGCTCATTTTATACCAGTTAGAGCTACCTTCTCAGTTGAGGACTATGCTGAACTGTATATTAAAGAGATAGTTCGATTGAATGGTGTCCCAATATCAATTATCTTTGATAGAGGGGCACAACTCACAGCTAAATTCTGGCAGTCCTTTTAGAAAGGCCTGGGAATACAGGTTAACCTGAGTACAACCTTCCATCCTCAAATAGAAGGGCAGGTAGAACATACAATTCAGATGCTCGAGGATATGTTGAGGACATGCATACTGGACTTTGGGGGCAACTAGGATGACCATTTACCCCTTATTGAATTTGCTTATAATAACAATTATCATTCAACAATCCAGATGGTACCTTATGAGGCCTTATATGGGCGGAAATGCAGTTCCCCAGTTGGTTGGTTCGAGATAGGAGAATCACAGTTGATTGGGATAGATATATTCCACTAGTCAAAAGAGAAAGTAAAGCTTATTAGAGAACTCCTGCTGACAGCTCAAAGCTTCCAGATATCCTACGCTGATGTACGACGTAGAAACCTGGAGTTGAATGTAGGTGACTCGGTATTTCTGAAAGTTTCTCCAATGAAGGGTATGATGAGATTTGGTAAAAAGGGAAAACACAACCTGAGATTTATAGGACCATATCGAATCCTCCAAATAATAGGCCATGTGGCGTATGAGTTAGATTTTCCTTCAGAGTTAGAATCTATTCACCCGGTATTTCATGTGTTGATGTTATAGAAGTGCATAGGAGATCCACCCTGAATTGTGCCAGTTGAGGACATCCAGATTACTGAGGAATTAACCTACGAAGAGGTTCCAGTAGCCATATTAGATTGGCAGTTTCGTAGGTTGAGAACCAAAGATGTCACCTCTGTTAAGGTACTATGGATAAATAAGAATAAGGAAGAGATGACTCAGTATGACCTCATTAGGGGCATATAGATTGAAGTGTACTCACCAGGGTTTATGGGGGCCCCAGATGGGTTATTCTGTGCTGGCTGTACCTTCCGACTTATGGGGGCCAGGTAAGGTTCTTATTTGCATTAGTTACTAATAGATTAGACAGTAAGAAGTTCAGCTATGCAGGATGTATTTCTATCCTTTTCTTTTAGTTACTTTCAGTTTTATTTCAATTTATTCAGTTATTATCAGTTACTACCTTACATATTTAGTACATATTGTACTGACGCCCTTCTGAGGCATTGCATTACTTGCCTGCAGGTGCGGATGGACACGGATCAGGGCCTTCCTAGTTTCAACCAGATTAGCAGTGCAGTCGGCTTCTTTCCTCCAGAGCTCATAGTTAGAAGGTTGACTCTTTTTTTATTGTGTATAGTTTATGGGTAGGTCGGGGCACTGTCTCGACCAATATATCACTGCTAGAGGCTTAGAGACTGTTTCTAATTCCCCGCGATTAGTTGTTGTTGGATGTGTGGGGCCCATATATGTTTTATCTTGCGTGTTGGCAGTGTGAGGCCTTGTTTATCTGTTAGTTAGCGGCCTTGTCGGCCATAGCTTAGTTTATGCTAGATTTACTTTACAGTCATAACTAGACATCATGGTGGTCTTGCCAGCCCACATTGGATTCCCTATTATTATCTATTTTTAGGTAGCTATTTTATTTTACAGGTGGCTATAAGGCCTTGTCAGCCGGGGGCTGTGTTTATAGCCGAGATATAGCCCATTGTTTTCTTGATTTGAGATTTAGTGTTAGTCATGCACTAGAGGTGCGTAAGCTCAGTCAGGCCAGTTCAGACCCTAGTAGGGCACCAGGCGCCAGTCATGCCTCCCAAGGTGAGGCGTGACTATCTAAATGCTGGAATGGTAGCTGTTGTTATATGCAAACTCAATGAGAGGAAAATGATCATCCCAACTGATCTTGGACATAATTGCATGCCCAAGTGCTACTTTAGAACTCAATTTAGTCTTGTTTATCTACTTATTTATATACATTCTCGTGTGATTTTATGTAAATGTGAATATATACTAACCAACATGATTAGTCCTTGTTTT
>JACEIK010003846.1:140200-151123 GCA_018107945.1 Datura stramonium
GGCCCTGTCCCGACCATTTTATCAGTACTCATAGAGGCTTGCAGATTGTATATTTACATCTCCCTGTGGTTAGTTGTGCCGGTCGTGTGAGGCCGTGCGTCTTGTTTAGCCATTTAGCATTGTTGATTATGTTGGCCGTGTGGGGCCATAGTCTGATAGTAGTGGTGGCCTTGTCGGTCACGTAGTTATACAATATTCTTTTGATGAGTCACAGATGACTAGTCAGCATGGTGGCCTTGTCGGCCCGCATAGGTTTCCCTATGAGAGATAGGATTCTGGTTAGCTGAAGTTTATATGCAGGTGGCTATAAGCCCAGTCGGCCGGAGGCTGTATTTACAGCCGTTATATAGCCCATTGTTTCCAGAAATCTGAGATAGAACTAGCTAGGCAACAGATGTGCTTAGGCTCACCAGTTAGCAGCCCAGGTCCTACTAGGGCACCAGGTGCCAGTCATACCCCCCAAGGCGGGGCATGACACATTGATAGGTCCATATTCAGTCCATGAGGCCATGGAGAAAGTCTAGCTTATTAGGGAAAGGCTAAGAACAACTCAGAGTTGTCAAAAATCTTATACAAATGTTAGATGGAGAGAGGTTGAGTTTGAGGTTAATGATTGGGTGTTTTTGAAAGTATCTCCCATAAAGGGGGTGATGAGGTTTGGAAAGAAACGGAAGCTAAGTCCCCGCTATGTTGGCCCTTATAAGATTCTGAAGCGAGTTGGAAAAGTGTCATATGAGTTGGAGCTACCTACGAAATTAGCTTCAGTATATTTAGTTTTCCATGTATCTCAATTGAAGAAGTGCATTGGTGACCCGACTTTAGTTGTTCTGGTGGAGAGCGTAAGTGTGAAGGATAGCCTTACTTATGAGGAGGTTCCAGTTGAGATCCTTGATTGTCAGGTTTGGAAGTTGAGAAATAAGGAAGTAGCTTCAGTGATGGTTTTATGGAGAAATCAGCTTGTAAAGGGAGCTACATGGGAAGCCGAAGCAGATATGATGGCTAGATACCCGCATCTTTCCCTTCCGACTCAGTTTCATCTTGAGGTACCAGTATTCTCCTTAGTACTCTATTTAGTTTCATTTCAAGTTCATGTCTCCCAGTTCCTTTCATGTTTTATCATGTGTGTATGTGTCACAAATTCATTTCAGTCATGTATTTCAGTCTGGAGTCGATCACTCTGTCAGTTCTCAGCTTTAGATGTTCAGTATTTGGGATTTTAGTTCTTTCCCCAGCCTTCTAGTATGTTTAACCCACATTCGAGGATGAATTCTCCCAAGGGGGATATATAGTGATACCTTAAAAGTTCTTAAGACTAGACTCGGTATTGGAAATGTGATTAGTAGAGAAGTTTGAAAAAAATGACTCAGAATGACTCATTATACGAGTTGTGGGAAGCAATAATAGATCGTAGGTCTGAGTCGTGGTAAAAATTTTGGTAGACAGGTCCTGGACCAACGAGCTGTGTACGACTCGTGGGTTCCTACGAAGGGTCATGGATTGCAGTCGTTGTTTGTTTCTGTTTGTCAAGATGGATGGCACAAGTCGTGGTATGACTTATTGTAGGGAACAACGAGTCGTGGTTTCTACTCTTTAGAAGGTGCAGTGACAATGGATGGTCCAACGACCCGTTGGAATGTGTAACGACTCGTTGAATGGTACCCGTTATGGAAATTCTAGAATCTTTGCATAAAGTCAGTGATGACGATGAGTGGAAGTAACGGGTCATTGTGACGGGTAACGACTCATCCTGTCTAGTCATGGTTTGAAGATTAGAGATTGGGTGAAAAATGGAGGGTTGCAATGAGCGATGCAATGAGTCATGGTATCGAAGGATGACAAGTTGTATGAGTTGTGACACCTGGTAGTGTGATTTTTTTTTCTGCAAAATTATTAAGGGTATTTTCATAATTCTTAAGCTTCTAAGTCCTAAACTACATCATTTTAAGATCTGAAAGAAGTGTTTTAAGGGGGTTTAACCTATTCTAATGCCTTAGACCCCCATGCATGCAAATTTTGGAATTTCCCTTTGAAGATCAATCTTGAGTCCCTCAAATTCTTCCCGAATTCTCTTGGTCTTTCAAAGACAAGTTGAGAATTAGTTTACCCAGGTATGTAGGGCTATGAATTAGAGTTTTGTTTAACTCTCATGCCCAAATTTCTCCTCATGTTCATGAATTTAAGTTCTAATTCAAGTTTATGATCTTATAGGGTTTTAACCCAATTTTGTGAAATTCTCTATGATATATCTATGGGTCAATGCCCCTCATGTTCCAACAATGTTTAAGATTTATGGGCAGATTTTATATGCAATTTTATTATAAATTCATGATGTCAAGTTTTTAGAAATCATGCCCTATTATGCAAGTTTTATGAAAAGTCAAGTTTATGATTCATGTTTTTAAGTATGATGAGATATTTAGCATGAAAGAATATTGATGAATTATCCATGTACGAATTCATGATTTTGACTTATGAGGTCTATTTCAAGTATGCATGATTTTAAGATTTTGGCAAGCCCACATAAGTTAAGTATGTTTCTAGGATTCAGTTGAGTTTTATAAGATCATCTTACTATATGGTTTGGAGTCAAGACTCCCTATTCAGCTTATGGTATGTTTGGAGCCAGGACTCCCTATGTTCATATTTCAGACTATGCGTGTAATTATTGAATTCAACTTCATTGAAAAACAATGAGAGCACTATGCATGTTTTTGGGAGAAGTGTATATCATCGAGTAGGCCAGGGGTTCAGATAAACCCCAGGTCTCAAAACTACGTGCCAACGTAGGTATATTTATTCAGTAGGACCTCCCTTGAGATTCCCTCCCCCCTCCCCCCACACTAGTGGGCCTCAACTTTATATCACTATCACGGTGGCATCCTTAGCCCTCACAAGGTTTTAGACGGCTCGACCCATTTGAGTGTGATAGTTGGGGAATTATGTAAGCTCTATCATGATGGTGTCAGTTATGACGAGTCTCTCATTGTTTCTCATGATTTCAATTATTCATGTTCATGATTTATGATATTATGTTTTACAGTAGATTTGACCTAATGATCAATTTATGAGTTTTACTTATGATTTCAGCTATTACAAGTCATATGGTTTCAGCTATTACAAGTCATATAATTTCTATTTTTAACTTTGAGTCATTCAACTCATATATAATATTCATCTTGTTAATATATATGTTGCAGATTCATATATGGAGTCCTTACTCTCATGATCTTATGACTTATGTTTATATGCATGATTTCAGTTATAGTTACTCAATATGTTTTACCTACCTTGCATACTCGGTAAATTCCAAGTACTGACCGCATACTCTATGTTGTATCATTTCATGATACAGCTCCAAGCAATCAAACTCAGTTCCGCCGTTAGTCCAGCTTCTTTGCAGTAGCTCAATTCCTATTGTTGGTGAGTCCTCATCATCCGAGGACCTTTAGCTTAGCGTTGATTATGTTGTTTCAGTTTAGACTTTAGCTAGCTAGTTGGGGGTGTTGTCCCATCAACTGATCAATCAATTTAGAGGCTTATTAGACATTATGTAGACTTTCATCTTTGTCGAGTATTGACTCTATATTATGTTTGTTATGTTATTCATACATCCGCTTATTCATATTTAAGATATTAGTTTTCCAATTTTTTGTATGCTCTTTAGCTGCTATGTTCATGCCATGAGTCGACTTGGAGCTATTTGTGGTTCTAGGTCCCGTGTCTCAGTCCGGGCCTATGTTTGGGTTGTGACACTAGAAGTCCTCCCAATTTTTCTTTATTTGACAATATTACATCGAAACCCCCCCTCCACTATCCAAGAGGTCTGCACTTGATTAGATAACCTGTGCATGGAGTCCCGTAGCTCCTTTCTGATCCCACCATTATAGGAGGCATACACCACATTTACAAGAATATCTTGTCTCAGTGTTTGGTATGTTACCTTAACAGTAAGATGATGTATATGATNGATTTATACTTAAATTTCTTCAGAAGCAAATAGCCATATGTTCCTTACACAATTTGCCTAAGCACACTGATAGCACAATCTTCTTTTAAAGGTGTCCAACCTTGATAGATCTTCAAAAGGTTCTACCAAACCAATTAAACTATAGTGATTCCTTCTATAAAAAATAATCAATCACTGAAAGGATTGTTGAGAGTTTACTGATCTTATATTTTAGAAAATAAGTTTGTTTATCATTGATGACTTTTCCTAGAGGTTGCCAACCTCTTTGGTAACTTCCTAACTGGTTGAGGAATATTCTTTGTGCTTTTTCCTCCCTTATTCATTGTGACATTTTCTTTAAATGCATTTGTTTGTCTTACTGATTGATCACCTCTTTTAGCTGCCTAATTTAAATTTTTGTGTAGTGGAACATGCTCTGATTCACCTGTGTTATCTCCCTGCTCCTCTGTGCTTTCTATTTCTGGATTGATATTTGGTAGTTTATTTAGCAACTTATCTATGTTCTATCCATTGTATTTTTTAAAACATCTCCCTCATTTGATTTCTCTGTTTCTTCTTCTCTATCCTTGTCTGCTCCCTTTTTATATAAGTTTTCTTATTTTCTGTTTACCTTATCCCCACTATCATTGTTCCCAACATTAGTACTAACTCCCTCCTCTGTAGTCTCTGATTGATCTTCTCCTTATCCCCATGGTTAATAGTCAATACAAGGTTAAAATAAAAAATGACACAAAATTTAAAAATATAGCTAACAATTGTAATTATTTGCAATTACAACGATATCTTTTAAATGTTATAATATGTTTGCTATATTATGTAATTTTTCCAAAAAATAAGGAATGAGAAATTTTTTTTATAAACAAAATGACATTTGTAAAATTAAAAGAAAATCAGTTTTAGGATTTATTTTTAAAAAAAATTCAACTTGTTAACGAAAAGGGTAAATATGTGTTGTCCTGTTGTGTTCAAATAAGTAAAACAAAGATAAACAAAATGATATCAAAGACCATAGAATTCACTGTGTATCCTTAAGAAATTTAATCCCCTCACTATACTTGAGATTTTGGACTACTTCCTCCCAGGATAAAATGGATATACCTATTAATGGTGTAGTAGTGCCTCAAACACCAATAAATTCATCGAACTCTAAGAACAGTAACAAATCACGCAATAGTCTCGATTTTGTTTGTTCAAAAGTATGCAGAATATTCAAAATTTCTCTATTTGAAATGAAGGAAAAAGACCTTTATTTATAGCCAAAGACCTTTAAGAACTAAAGTGAAGTGGTGTGAAAACACCTGTTCAGTTGGTGCATGTTCATAAAGAATATCACTCGGATAGGAAATATTTCCGCTTTACTTGCGCTGCACTTGCGTTTCACACGTGAGGACTTGAGGCACGCATGTGCAATGCAAATCCAAGCAGAATCATTCCCAGGAATTTCTGCATGGCGCATGCATTTTGGTCTAAAAAATATATCAATCAATCAGATCATTTGACCAAATCCGAATATGAATTTGAATCTGAATTCGAAGATGAGCTGAGCGATGACGACGGAGCGAGGGTAGACTTTATTCTCAACTCTTTATTATCTAGAAGATATGCTTCTCAATATAAGCATAAACATTTCCCTTTTCCCTACCAATGTGGGACAAAGTTCCTTTTATAAAGAAAAGAAACTTTTCAACTTTGTATTTGATGTTGGGTATATTTCTATGTCCATTTTCCATGTGTTTTCCCATCTTTTACCTTGTTTTGAGTTCATAATCCTTAGAAAATCCATAAAGTCATGTGTTTGTGTGTTTTATATGATAACAAATGATTTGAGGTGTTTTGAGTAGGATACCAAGGAAAAGGACCCAAAATGACCCAAGGTTGAAGGTTTGAGAAGTTGAGGAAAAGGATCTGGGGCTATAGCTGGCACCCAGCATCTAGTACTCAACTTCAGAAGAAATGTGCATCAAATTTGGGGCAATGGATGGCGCCCAGTGCTTGGTCCTGAAATTCAGAGATGTTTCATTCAACACCTTGGTGAAATGGAGGGTGTGGAGCCCTAGAGAATTTCAGACTTAGAGAAATTTACCAAAATTCTATTGAGATAGATGGAGATGGGCACCAGAAGGGTCTTACATTTATAAATTTGTCTAACACTTTGGTTCTATGGTTAGAGTGA
Organism: Datura stramonium; assembly: GCA_018107945.1. Lineage (NCBI taxonomy): Eukaryota > Viridiplantae > Streptophyta > Magnoliopsida > Solanales > Solanaceae > Datura > Datura stramonium. Next base: position 146,341 of record JACEIK010003846.1, read on the forward strand.
GGCAGCAAAGGTGTTAGAATTGCAGAAATTTGGCTAAGTCTTTGGGGAGATTGATGGGGATGTGCTCTCAGAGCTTTTCTTCAGAGGAAATTTTACTAACTTTATGGTGCAAGAGCTAGGGCGGCGTGCCAAACCTATTCCAGAGCTGAAATTGCTGATTTGAAAGCTAAGTATTGGAGGTCAGAAGCATCATTTTAAAGGCACAACTATATATAGCCTCTAGGTCGTCTGTTAATCATCTTTGGATCACTTTTACATTCCGTATATCATTTTGTAAGGGTTGTAAACCGTTTGGAAAAAGAGACAAGTTCTACACTAGGTTTCTTCTTTTCTTCTTTATTTTACTTTGAATGATGATGATTAAGTGTTTGTTTTTTCACTTGTCTATGAGTGGCTAAAGTCATACTCTAGGACTTTTGCCATGGTGGATGGTTGATGTTTGATAAACTGATTTATCTAGTTTGGATTCTTTATTAATGGTTATTTATATTTACTTATTCTAATTGTTTCTTTATGAGACTAATCACCTTATAAGTATATCTATTGGCTTTCGATTGAACCTAGGAAAGGGAATCGAAAGGATTAAAGGTAAATATAGAATAGGAATTCAAAGACCCTTGAACTCATTGGTGAGAGGATAGAAGTTGTTTTAGAGGATAGGGATATACCCTTCAATCCAATTTAGTTGAGATATAAGTAGGCATAATCATCATTTCATGTTTCTCCTGTGACCATAGGGATATAGGTGTTAGGATTCATGAGATAGTTCTTAGATGCTCAGGAGAGTGGTAAGGAATGGGATAGTATGTTGCACCTAACAACTAACGGAAGAATCGTTCTAGTGTAATCATGTATTTAAAACATAACCTGAAACTGAAAAGTGCCATTTCCCTAGATTTTTATCATCATCTGAAGTAAAACCAAATTTGCAAATGTCTTTAGTTATTTTTATATTTAAAGTTTTTAGTAGGTTAATTTCCCAAACAATTGCCCATTTCAACTGTTTTATAGACTAGAGAAATAAGAATCAACCTTAGACGATTAAATTGACAAGACTCTAAGGGATCGATAATCGGGACTTCTAGTCCTATATTACTTGACGACCAGGTGTGTTTGTGTGCACTTGGGTGACATCAAGTTTTTGGCGCTCTTGCCAGGGACTTGAATATTGTTTGATCATTTGTAGGTTAGGATTTTATTCTACTATTCTGTATTGTATGTTTGTTTCTTTGTTTTTGTGAATTTTATAGGGTTTTATGCTCAGTGTATGCCAAGTACAAAAGTCAAGAATCACTTTTGGCTTCTCTTGATCCTGAAATTGAGAGAACCTTTCGAAGGCTAATCATGGAGAATAATGAGCAGGCACCGGGCACCAATCAGGAGAGAGTTCCAGTGTTGAAATTTGCTAGACCAAAGTTGCAGAACGCTTCTAAAGCGATCGTCAAGCCGCCATCACTGGGAACTTTAAGCTGAAGTAAGGGACAGTGCGGTTTGTCCAAAACACTTGCCAATATTAGGTCAAGCAGCACGAGGATCCCCACAGGCATTTGATGATGTTCGTGGAGCTGAGTGAGAATTTCCACTACTAGAACGTGTTAGATAAATTTGTTAAGCTGACCTTATTTCCATTCTCACTGATTGGTGAAGCTAAAGAGTGGCTTCAAAATGAGCCAGTAGGTTCCATCGCCACATGGGAGGCCCTTTCCAACAAATTCATCAACAAATTTTTCTCTTCAAGGAAAACCAAGGAGTTGAGAGGGAAGATATCTCAAAGTTTGCACAGAAAGATGGTGAATCCTTAGCTCAAGCATGGGAATATTACAAGGGCAATTTGAGAGATTGCTCGCACCACATGCAGCCTAAAGAGATAATTGGGCACAACTTTATAGAGGGTCTAAAGCCTGAGTCAAAGATCCTACTTGACACTACCACACAAGGGCAGATCTTGTCCAAGATCTATAATGAAATAGAGGCTCTTTTGATCCTCATGTCAGTGGGGAGTCAGGATTATCAAGACTCAGGTAGAGGATTCACAACAGCTAAAGTGCCAGGAAAGCTTGAAGTGGTTGGTGTTGCGGCAATTAGATCAGACATTAGCTAGTTGGTGAATGTGATTAGCAAGCTTGTGACTACACCAACAAAAAGCCAAGTATAACAGGTACATTAGGTGTAGATTCCACCACTATCATGCGAGGCATGTTGAGATGGACACACATATACAGGTTGTCCACTTAACCTCAAATATGTATTTTTTTGTTGGACAACAAGGTCATGGTGGAGGTTTTGTAGGTAATGGATATAATCAGGGGTAACACAATGTAGCCAATCCCTCATGGGGAGGGAATCAGAACTTTCAGAGGCCCCAGAATAGTTATTGAAGGCCTCAAGGTCGTAGCTGAGCAGTTCTCTTGAGGAGACAATAAAGCAGCGGATGGTGCAACAAACTCAGATGGTAAATGAGATGCAGAATTCCTTCCAAGATCTTGAGGGATAGATGGGGCATTGGCCCTGCAGCAGAAGAAAAGACCGAAATGGGCACTTCCGAGTAACACCAAGAAGAACCCTAAGGAAAATGTGAGTGCAATATCTTCGCAAAATGGTAAAGAGCTGGGTCAGGTGATCCCTAGAGAAAAGAAGGTTGATGATGAGCAGGTTGAGAAGTCTAAGAATGAGGTTGGTGGGTCCAGCAACTCACAACTAAAAGTTGTAGTGGCTAGGCCACCTCCTCTATTCCCTCAAAGGTTTAAGAAGCAGATGGAGGACACAACTTGCAAAAAGTTTCTTGACTTGTTAAAACAGGTACATGTTAAGATTCCATTGGTGAAGCTTTTGCAGGAAGGTCCAAAATATGCTAAGTACCTAAACAACATTGTGTCCAATAAGAGGAGGTTAACAGAGTTTGAAATTGTGGCTCTCACAGAAGAGTGCAGTTCTCAGGTTCAAAACAAAATTCCTAAAAAGCTGAAGAACCCCAGGAGCTTCACCCTTCTAGTGGTGATTGGAGATAAGGAAGTTGATTTAGCCTTATGTAATTTGTGTGAGAGCATTAATCTGATGCCTGGATTCCTATTCAAAACCTTAGGGAGAGGTGAACCACATCCTAACACAGTGAATTTGCATCTTGCAGACCGATCTCTTGCCTACCCTGATGGAATAATAGAGGATGTCTTGATAAAGGTAGGACCTTTCATCCTTCTGGTGGACTTCATAATCCTAGATTACGAAGCTGATGCAACAGTTCCCCTTATTTTTGGATGAGGATTTTTAGCCACTGTTGATGCTGTCATACAGGTAAAGACCAAGCAAGATATCTATGAGGGTGGATGGTCAGGAAGCAGTTTTCTAAGTGTTTAGAGCAGCAAGCATGCCTCCACACTATGAGGACTTCACAGTTAAGCCAACAATAGAACTTAGAGGATGTAAACAGTTAATTAAGTAGCGTGGGCTGCATGAGAGTTTAGAAGATTGTTAGTATGGTGACCATTTCACTCGGATGAAGGAGTGACAGTGACCATAGTCGTGCTGCAATGTTAAATTAGGCGCTACATGGGAGGCAACCCATCTTTCTAATATTTTTTTTTACATTTTTCTTTGTTTTGTAGAGATGAACAGAGCTTCGGTGGTGAAAAGAGCTTAAAAAGGTTAAGTCTGGGGTGAGATACATGGCGTGGGCCAAGGTGTTTAACTATAGAAGAAAAAAATCTATTAGGTTGGTGCTATGGGTGGGGTGCCGCGCCAGCCCAAGTCCCCGAAGAAATTTTTTTCTAACTATGTGAGGCCAGGGGCATTCTAGTCGAAAATTCTTTGGTCAAATGGGTCAATGTTGAACCAAAGACCTTAAAATTACCAAAAACCCATGCTCCACAACTTTATTTAAAATCCCATTCATCCTTTTCCATTAAAAATTTGAAAAACAAAAAACAAAAATTCTCTCTCCTCTCCCTCACCAAACCCGTAACTCCCTCTCCCTTCTTCCCCTCCATTATTGTCTTCTCCACGGTTTGGTGAAGTTCTCCTCTTCAACTCAAGTAAGTATCTCTCTTCTCTCTTGGTTAGTTAATTTTTAAAGCATACTCCCACACCCTTCTTCCCCAAGATTAAAGACCTAAATCATCATAGTTGGTGAAAAGCTTAAGTTTCATATTGTGGGTTTCATGAGCTTTAATTTCTTAAATTCATCCATGATAATGTGTATTCTTGTTGGGTTAACTTATTTTTGGTTGACTATAATGATTTGAAGTTGTGGGGATGGTGAATTGAATTCTTGAATTTGGTGGATAGATGCATTGATTGTAGAAAGAGAAAGTAGATGGGTATTGAATTCTTTAATATGAATAATTCTTGAGTTGTTGAAATTATTATTAATTCATTATGAATGGCAGTAAATTGGTTGTTGGTTGTTGAATAAATTGAATGAATCTACTTCCATGTATGAATTAGTTGAATTATAAATTTAAGGAGGGAATATGAGAGGGATGACGAAAGTGAGGCATTCTTTAAAAGCTAAACATGAGGGGAGAGTTGAAACAAAACATTCATGAGCTTAGTTGTAGTTGGAGTTGGTGAATAAATTAGTTTTGTTGAGATTGGATGATGATGGGGAAAGTCTTGAGTACCCCGTTGGACAAGTCTCACAAATATGCTGGCAAATTAAGTGTGGGGTCAATTTTGCACCTTTGACACTTAACAAGTTAGCTTTGTTGATCATGAACTAATATTGTAAAGTTCTTGATTTTTGATTGGTAAGTCTCATGGAATCTGTTACACCCCGTAAAAATTTCCG
>JACEIK010003847.1:19502-37728 GCA_018107945.1 Datura stramonium
CATATATATTTTTTAATTATTTTCAAGTCATATACTTACCACTATTCATAAATACTTAATTTTTCATATCACACATCGTATATAATCATTTAATTATATACATGTCACGTCCCACATTGGGAGGCATGACTGGCACCTAGTGCCATACTAGAATCTGACTAACCTTGCTAGGCTTATGCACGTCTGGTGCATGCCTGAAACTCAATTCAAGAAAAAAACGATCTATATCTCAGCTGTAAATACAGCCTCCGGCCGACAAAGTCATATAGCCACCTGTAAACGAAAATAGCTAACCAACAATAAGAAATAAAAAGGAATCTTATGCGGGCCGACAAGACCATCATGTTTTCTAGTTATAATTGAAATGAAAATCAGGCAACTATAGCTATACTATAGTTGACAAGGACATTATCTAACAGCTAAACAAGGCCCCCACGGCCAACAACAAACTAACCACAAGGAATTTATAAATCTGCAAGACTCTAGGAGTGGAATAATGGTCGAGATAGGGCCCCGACCTACCCATATACTGTACATTCAAAAGAGCAAACCTTATAACTAATCAAATCCAAAGGAGGAGAGCTAACTGTACTGCTGACTCGAGCTGAAAGCTAAGAAGGTCCTTATTAGCGCTTAATGCAGCGCCCCAAGGATGGGCATCAGTACAATATGTACCGAATATGTAAGGCAGTAACTGAAAATAACTGAATAAAACTTAAAATGAAACTGAAAGTAATTGAGTAGAAGGGATAGGGACATAACCTGAATAACTTAACTTTCTTCTGTCTAATCTATTAGCAAATAGTGAAAACAAGAACCTTACCTAGCCCCATAAAACGGTAGGTACAAATAGCATAGAATAACCCACTCGAGGCCCCCATAAGCCTTGGCGAGAACAGTTCAATCTATATACCCCTAACAAGGTCAAACTGAGTCAAGTAGTAACTATAGCCAACCTACCAGTTCCCTGGGTCTGCAACTGAGCCCACTCGGCCCCTAAACTCTAGCTGTGTCTGAGTCTTGTGGACTCCTGATAACTGCACCCCAAGCACCAGGCTCGACGGGTGTGTGATGTCAATACGGTATAAAACTGGTAGTCCATCCATGGAATGGACTATATAAGGCCCTTAGGCCTCATCATGTCCCTTGAGATGGCATATTGCTCCTTTGAGTGACGTCATATAGCCCCTGGCGGGCAACGAAATAGCTAGTAATCTTGGGGTTGGTCATGGAAAGTTGTACAGGGCAAAGTCAATCCCAAACTAAACATAGAGTACTGGTCTCAGCTAATAGCAATAGCTAAACACAATAACAATACTTCTGGCTCCTTATAGGGATTCAAACTGTATTAAAATACTATAGAAACTAACTTGCCGAGGGAATTCACCTTAACATACCTTAGCTTCCGATTCCCGATTATCTGAGGAGTTTCAATTTGTATTCAACAGCTCTTTCCAAATATAATCGTAATACTGGGAGAAAGAGACTAATTTTGATACCAAATTCGGCTTAAGAAGATAACTTTTAATACTAATAGAAACTATAATTCAACTACGTAAAATACGACCGAAAACCTATAATTTTTCGAGAGTTCAGAAAGGAGAAATGCTTATCTAACATCTGTGATCGTTTAGGAATTAGTTTGGAGAAATTCTAACAACTTTTTCTCGGCGGGGTTCTTATTTTCCAAGCGTATTTTGAGAAAATAACTCTGTAGTAATGCTCCTTACAGGGTTAGAACTTGATACCTAAAGTTAATTTGAGTTTGGACTGTGTTTAATAGCGTAATCGAGCGAAAAATGATTGATTTCTTCGTATTGTACTCTCTCTGGCTGAAAACGAAAGTGGGAAATGATTTAAACAAGTGAAGGGGCTTTATATATATACTTGGGCAGTGGACTGGGGGGTGCCTCGCGCCGGCCATCTCGGCAACCCTAGTGCCACACCGTGCCCCTCAAGGCGTCAGCAGGCCTGGCGCGCCGCGCTACTGGCTGGCGCATCACGCTGGCCCTGCGCACGCTGGTTCCATCTGGCCCAGCTTCCAAGGCTTTTTCTACATGATTCACGCTCTCTTTATTCGTCACAAATCCACGTGTACGCTTACTTTTATGGAGTGTAACGTCCTCCCTCCCTTAGGAACATTCGTCCTTGAATGTCATTCTCAAGTTTAAAGAAGTTAACTCTGTTAACCAGGATTTAGAAAAATTTCAGCAGAATCTCCTCTGTAATATGGACTATCCGGAAATCTGAAATGCAGAAAAGTCCAACATAGGCACCTTGCAGGATGCTATAACAACCATTTCACAATAATAAGGTATAGATAAGTAACAGTATTGATAGCATAAGCAGTAAAATAACAACTGAATAACAACCTCATCTTAACTGTATAATCTGGATCAATCCTGGAACAGGTGAGGATATTTAGATGTCATATCATCCTCAGCTTCCCAGGTCATCTCTTCTTTATTCCTATTCCTCCATGATACTTTAACAGAGGCGACATATTTTTTTCTCAACCTGCCGATCTAATATGGCCACTGGAACCTCTTCGTAGGCCAACTCCTCAGTAACCTAGATGTCTTCAATTGGCACGACCCAGGACAGGTCCCCTATACATTTTCGCAGCATTATCACATGAAAGACCGGGTGAATAGATTCTAACTCTGGGGATAAGTCTAACTCATAAGCCACTTGGCCTATTCTCTGGAAGATCCGATATAGCCAATAAACCTAGGGCTAAGCTTGCCTTTTTTCCCAAACCTCATTATGCCCTTAATAGGTGAAACTTTCAGAAACACCCAATCATTAATATTGAATCCTAGGGCTCTACGCCGCACACCAGAGTGAGATTTTTGGCGAATCTAAGCTATCAACAAGCGCTCTTTGATAAGCTTTACTTTCTCCTCTGAATGGTGGATCATGTCAGGTCCTACTAATTCTGACTCCCCTACATTAAACCACCCGATAGGGGATCTGCATTTTTGCCCATATAAGGCCTCATAAGACGCCATCTAGACTGTTGAATGATAACTTGTTATAAGAAAATTCAATAAGGGGTAAATGCTCATCCCAACTTCCCCCGAAGTCTAACACACACGCCCGCAACATATCCTCGAGTTTCTAAATTGTACGTTCTGTTTGCCTCTCTGTTTGAGGATGGAAGGTTGTACCCAGATTAACCTGTGTTCCCAAGACTTTCTGAAATGACTGCCAGAATCTAAATGTGAATTGTTCCCCCCTGTCAGAAATGATAGAATTCGGAACACCATGTAATTGAACTATTTCTCTAATATACAATTCAGCATAGTCCTCGACTGAGAATGTGGTCCTGACTGGCAGGAAATGAGCGGAATTCGTTAATCTGTCAATAATCACCCAGATAGAATCAAATATGTGCCTGGTACGAGGTAACCCTGTCACAACATCCATGTTGATTGCTTCCCATTTCCATATAGGTGTCGCTATCTCTTAGGTCAATCCACCGGGTTTTTGATGTTCCACTTTTACTTGCTGACAATTAAGGCATTGAGCTACAAATTCTACTACACCCTTTTTCATTCTCGACCACCAGTAAATCTATTTTATGTCATGATACATCTTTGTTGAACCTAGGTGAAGAGAATAACAGGAATAATGTACCTCTGCCATGATTTGCTGGCAAAGTCCTTCCACATCTGGAATGCAGAGGCGACCCCTAAATTCAAGACCCCATCTTCGGTTACCTCAAAAGCTGGTACTTCACCTCGCTGAACTTTATCTCTGAGTTGTACCAGGTTAGGATCTTCATACTGTCGCTCTTTTACCTCTACAACCAGGGATGATACTGCGGTATTCTAAATCACTGCCCCACTATCTCCTGAATCTACTATTGAGACGGCTAAGCTAGGTAACTGGTGCAATTCTCGATCCAATGCCCGCTATTTGGGCCTCAAATGTGCCAAACTTCCCATTGATCTATGACTAAGAGCATCTTCTATGATATTAGCCTTCCCTGGATGATATAAAATATTCACGTCGTAGTCCTTCAACAATTCTAACCAGCGACGCTGCCGCAGATTCAACTCTTTCTGTGTAAAGATGTACTAGAGGCTCTTCTGATCAGTAAAAATGTCCATGTGCACCCCATACATATAATGTCTCCAAAATTTTAAGGCGTGGAGTACTTCCGCTAACTCCAGGTCATGAGTGGGACAGTTCTTTTCATTCTTTCTCAGTTTCCTTGAGGTATAAGCAATTACCTTACCGTGATACATCAGAACACACCCTAACCCGATACTTGAAGCATCACAGTACAGTGCATAACCCTCTAAACCTTCCAGCAAAGGTAGTACGGGTGCTGATGTCAATCTATTTTTAAATTCCTGAAACTCTATTCACACGTTGCAGTCCAGTGAAATTTAGCTGCTTTTTGAGTTAACTTGATCAAAGGCGCTGATAGAGTAGAAAATCACTCTACAAATCTTCTGTAATACCCTACTAACCTCAGGAAACTGCATACCTTAGTTGGAGTTGTAGGTCTACTCCATGTCTTTAATGCCTCAATCTTCTGTGAATCTACCTGAATACCAGCATCCGACAAAATATGACCCAAAAAGGCTACCGAATTCAGCCAGAATTCACATTTAGAAAATTTTGCATACAACTGGCGATCCCTGAGGATCCGGAGCACTATTTGCAAATAATCTCAGTGTTCTACTTCTAAGCGGGAATACACCCGAATAACATTAATAAATACTATCACAAACAAGTCTAGATATGGCCTGAAGATACTATTAATCAGATCCATGAACATTGCAGGAGCATTCATTAACTTGAAGGATATGACTAGAAATTCAAAATGGCCATACCTGATCTTGAAATCCATTTTTGGGATATCTCTCTCCTGAAGCCACACCTGGCGATACCCAGACCTTAAGTTGATCTTATAGAAATACTTCACCCCTTGTAGCTGATCAAACAAGTCATATATCCAAGGAAGCGGGTATTTATTTTTGATAGTAATCTTATTTAACTGCCGGTAATCTATACACATACGGAGGAAGCCATATTTCTTTCTTACAAACAGAACTGGCACACCCCACGGTGAAGTACTCGGTCTGATCAAGCCCTTATCTAACAGATCTTTCAGTTGTTCTTTCAACTCTCCGAGCTCCGTAGGAGCCATTTGGTACGGAGGGATGGATATAGGCTGAATACTTGGTAATAGGTCGATAGCAAAATCGATTTTCCATTCTGGGGGAATACCAGGAAGTTCATCTGGGAACACATCTAGAAATTCATTGACTACTGGGATGGACTGAAAAGTTGGGGATTCTGCTTGAACATCCTGAACCCTGACAATATGACAGATGAAACCCTTTGCTATTAACTTCCTCGCCCGAATATAGGATATAAACCTACCTTTTGGTGTAGCTACATTTAAGGGTGGGCATAAAAACCGAAAATCAAAAAACCGAACCGAACCGAACTAATTCGATTTTTCGGTTTCGATTTTTTCGATTTCGGTTTTTTGGTTCGTTTTCGGTTTTTTTTTAATTTTGGTTTTTCGGTTCGATTTTTGATTTTAAAATTTCGGTTTTTCAGTTTAACCGAAATTTTACATTTTAAAAAAAAACTTATAACTTAATTTCAAAAAAATAAAAATACTACACCCAACCCAAATCTCAAAGCTCATTTAGAGAATTATTTATATATTTGATACAATTGCTTAAGTTTTTTTTACAAATAACAAATTTTATGATAGTTTTAGCATGTTAAGAAAATGCTTACTATTATTAATATGCTTTGAAAGAAAAATGAAATATATAATATTTATCTAACAAGAAATTAGGGACCATAGATTTTTGAAATCTTAAAAGACCCTTAACTTTTTATTGGTTTTGTTATAAGGATATTAAGCATATGATCAAAATTTATTATCAAAAATTCAAAAGGTTATGTATATACTACTAAATGTAAATCAATTGATCCCGCTTTTTTCTTTATTTAAAAAGTTAAAATTAAGCTTAGTTGAATTAAACTTTAGAATTCAAACATAAAATAATTTATTTTGAATTTAAAAAGATAAAACAACTCNATTTTGAATTTAAAAAGATAAAACAACTCATTTTTAATTAAAAAAGTAGCTCATTTTGTAAGTTAAAAAATAGCCCATTACTTAGGCCCATAACCAAAAAAACCGAATTAGAAAAACCGAACCGAACCGAATTAGTTTGGTTCGGTGTTCGGTACACTACATGAAAAAATGAAAACCAAAAAAACTGAATCGAAATTTAAAAAAAACGAACCAAAAAATCGAATGCCCACCCCTAGCTGCATTACCTCTCCACTTTCGCACTACCTCCCCTGGAAAGTAAAATCGGACAGTCTTGGTCCAACATTCTACATTGGTGTAACATGGTGCTAGCTAATCCATACCCATAATTGCATCAAAATCAATCATTTCTAGTTCCATTAAATCCGCCAAAGTTTGGCGACCAACAACCTCTACTGTTCAACCCTGGTAGATCCTTTTAGCTATAATAGAATCACCAACGAGCATAGACACTGAAAAGGGTCGCTAAGCAATTCTGGCATTATACCAAACTTTCGAGCCACTAATGGTGTAACATAAGACAAAGTGGAACCTGGGTCTATCAAAACATACACGGAATGAGAACAAATGTCCAGAATACTTGTCACAATATCCGGCGACGACTCTAACTCCTGTCGCCCTGGTAATGCATAAATGTGATCCATACTGGTGCCTGAACTGTAATACCCCGGAAGGGAATAAGAATAGACACGGGAAGTATAATTGAAAAAGTGCAGAAAAACTGGCAAAAAATCTTAGGACGGGAGACTTAACGACTCGTGGTATCCACACTTAACGACTCGTGGTGGAATACCACGAGTCATCATGTGCAGTCGTGGGGTGGAGGTCAGGAAGTAGTGGCAACGGATAACCTGACGAGTCGTTAGGAGTGGCAACGACTCGTCTAGTCTATCGTTAGGAGGCAGAAGCTTTGGTACTAAGGAAATTCCCAGTGAACTTAATGAAATGGCATGACGGGTCATCACAATGTTTGTGGCCTGGAGGTTGAGAATTTCCAGTAGACTTGACAAGTGCACCTAACGAGTCTTCGGGTGCGGCAACGACTCGTCAGGTGAGTTGTGGCATCAGTTCGGGATATTTTTCAGATTTTTATCAAGGGTAGTTTGTTAAAATTCCATGCTCCCAGATTTAAAGTGATGTTGTTTTGGGTATGTTCGGGGACGTTTTTAAGGGTTTTCCTAAGCCTAAACCCTCATTCTCTCAATCCACTTCTTCCTCCTCTCTTCTCCAAAGATTTTAGGAATTTCCATGGTGTTCTTCAAGCTTCAAGGAAGATAATCAAGCGAGGTCTTCGTCTGCCAGGTATGTGGGACTTCAACAAGGATATCTTTTCATCCTTGTGCCCCAAAATGTTTTCAATAAGAACCCAATTGAAATGATTTAGAATACCATGATCTAGGATTTTGAATAATGGGTAATTTCTTCCTCATCCTTTTCTTAAATGCTAATATTTACTGCGATTATGGAATGAATTGGAATGTTGATTAAAGGGTTGCTTTGGAATATGGATTATATGTTGGGATTGTATAATGGTAGCATGTTCTTCATGAATTCACTTGAGTAATAAATGGGTTTCGCTAATTGTTCACTTGATTGTCATAGTCACGCATGAATATGATGAAATTTTGAAGATTAGGTGAGAATGTATGCATGCATGTAGTATGTTCTCCCTTAATTTGTCTTAGTATTGGTTTGGAATTATACATTCCTTTCATGATTATCATAGAAACTAATGAACATGATGGAAGTGTGAAAATATTGCATAATTAACCCTAATGACTTGAGTATGATGTTGGTGATCATATGGGATTGAGTAGAAGTTATGGGCTTGAGTAATTGAAATAAGTTAGGTGTCCTTATCCTGCTTTAAATTTAATTGATTGACGTAAGAAGATTTCACCTCCATTGTTGAACTACGAAGCCTGGGCGGATTCTACATTGTTTTCCTTATAAAAATTGTTGTTATAAGAACCTTGGAATCTAAAACGCCCATGGCTAGAGAGTTCACAAAGGAGTGAGTGTGACAAGTGTGTAGAATGTCGTGGAACTAAATAAGTGAAGTCATATATCTTGATAGAGTATGAGTTGTATTTATAAACCATGCATGATCTCATATTACATGTGAATAAGATGAACTTGGAATTCAGAGTGTCATGATAGTATATGCACAATGTTAATCTATAGAATGCTTGTTAGCGTAAGATGCTTGATATAATTATTGATTTGACTCCATGATGAGGTGAATAATGATGATAATGCATGAGAATGATTTTGCAACTATTGGGATTTATTAGAAAATAGCCCCGACCCTGTTGATAAGAATGTTGTATGATGAAAAAAAGTAAATATCCTTTGTCTGTGATTAGCTATTGCAATTTAGATTAGCGTCAGTCAATCGGGATTTCTCGTTAGCAAGAGTATTTTCCTAGTCAGTCGGGATTTCTAGTTAGCAAGTGTATTTCCCTAGTCAGTCAGGATTTCTCATTAGCTAGAGTATTTCTCGTTAGCAAGAGTATTTCCCTAGTCAGTCAGAATTTCTCTTTAGTAAGAGTATTTCCCTAGTCAGTCGGGATTTCTCGTTAGCAAGAGTATTTCCGTAGCCAGTCGGGACTAACATTCCTAGCTAGTCAGTGACTCTCTATATCAGAGCCTTCTTTCCCTTCGACAGACAGGGATTCTCGCTAGTAAGAATGTTTCCCTTAGACAGTCAGGGACCCTCTTGATATCAGTCACGACATTGCATCCCTGTATCATTTGGATTACTACTTTTGTGCATCAGTTGATCTTGTAATAATGCATGTCCTTATAATGTGATTATGATTATATGAATATGTGAATCTTATATAAGGGTGTCGTATCTCATTTCAGTTACATTAATATTAATATGATTTTACATTAATTCCTTTTTGTATATAATTATTAGTTAGTTTAATTACACTTCCTGCATACTCAGTACATTCTAAGTATTGACCGCACGCCTCTAGTGCTATATCATTTCATGATATAGATTCAGGTCTCCAGGCTCCGACGTGTGGTTAGATACGCTACCCCATTCATCCAGCTATCAGTGGTGAGTCCTCATCCTCCGAGGACATGAGTAGCATTCTGATTTTATTTTGTTTTCAGTTTTTAGTCTTTTGAAGCTAGCTGGGGGCTTGTCCCAGCAACTCATCAGTTATTAGAAAGCTTTCAGACTTGTTAGATAGATTCGGCTTTGTATTCAAATGTTATTAAGTTGTTGTTTTGATTTATATTAGTTTCTAGTCAGTTCTTCCACTTGTTCATGATGTTTGACGTTTCTTATGTTAAGTGTATGCAATGATTATGCCATGGGTCGACTTGGAGCCTCTCGGGTTCCTTGTCCCGTGTCTACAATCCGGGTGTACTGTCGGGTCATGACAAACTTGATATCAGAGCAAAGATTTAGGGTGTCCTAAGGTGTCTAAAAGCCACATCACGTAGAGTCTTCTTCATGAGTGTGAAGCGCGCCACACCTATGACGGAGAGGCTATAAGACGTTTTAGGAATTTTCCCTTCTCTTCATGATTGTTATCATGCGCAGAGTATAAAACTCTAAGTATTTCTTCCCCTGACTCGTGCTTTACGTGCTCGCAGATAATTCCTCCCAAATGAGCAAATGGAAGAGGTCATGGTAACGGCCTCCAGTAGGTACCACCAGCCCAGGCAGACCAAATAGAGGATCGTGTTACTCATGCCGAGTTCCGAGCAGCTATCCACATGTTGGCGCAGGCCTTGACTGCCCCGATTAATCAGTCGGCCGTAGCCCGTGCACCACAACATGGAAATGAAGCGGCGGTAAGGATAATAGATTTCCTTCGGATGAATCTACCTGAATTCTTGGGTTCAAAGGTGGATGAAGACCCATATGAGTTCTTAGAGGAGATACAGAAGATTACTCGCATCATGGGAGTGACGGGGCAAGAGAACGTGGACTTAGCCTCCTACCAGTTAAAAGGAGTTGCTTATATCTGGTATTGTCAGTGGAGAGAAAGTCGGGGAGTTGGAGCAGGTCCCATAGGTTGGGATGAATTTATGGCCGCATTCTTGGACAGGTTTTTCCCTCGGGAGCTGAGGGAGGAAAAAGCAGCAGAGTTTATTAATTTGAAACAAAATGACATGACGGTTCAGGAGTATGCGTTGGAGTTCACTCGGTTATCTAAGTATGCGCCAGAGATGGTAGCTGACCAGCGGGCCCAAGTTGGTTTGTGAATGGAGTGTCAGACTCCTTGGTCAAGGAATGCAGGACTGCCATGTTGCACAGGGACATAGACTTCCCATTCTTGGTGATATTTTCTCAATAAATGGAAGCAGAGCATGTGAAAGAAAAGGGGAGAGAGGCCAAGAGGGCTAGGATTGGAGACCTAGATTTCTCCCAGCAGAGGTCGAGTACTGAATATCGCTCACACTACTAGCAGAAATCATCAGCCCTAGCACCTTCGATAGCATGTACTCCGTATAAGACCAGAGTAAGGGAAATCACGTACACATTGTGTTTGAACTGTGGAAAGAACCACTTGGGAGTTTGCATGGCCAGCTCAGATGTATATTTTTGGTGTAGTGAGGCGGGCCATATGCACCGAGGTTGCACGACGGCTAAGCAGGGTGAGAGAAGATCCTCGACCACCTCTTCAATAGCTCCTATAGCCCATCCGTTTCAACAAAATACATCCTCTAACCTAAGAGGCGGACATCGTCAAAACCGCTCTTATGTAGTAGCAGCCCATCAGGATAAGGGCAAAGCGCCAGTAGTGGCCACAAGTATGTTATGAATCTCGTAATATTCTTTATGTGATTCCAACCTCTATAACGAGTAAGAAGTTCAATTGTGATGGTGGGAAAGGATTGTTGGGGTATGATGCAAATAGTTGTAGTATGAGGCTTGTGGTGAAGGTTAGATGTGCAGGAGGAGTTACGAGTTTGTACCTTACCCTGACTTGAAGAAGGGTTCAGGAGACTTAGACTTATGGCTTTAAGCTAAGGGGGAGATAATGAGTATGTGAAGTAAGCTAGACCTTGAGAATGTGCATGAAAGGGATTTCAGCCTTAGCAGTTGTAGCATGTCGATTTCTACTAATTTTAGATAACCTCCATTGTATCTAGATTAGAGTTAAGTTATGTCTATTTCTATGTGCAGATTCCTGAGGTTTAGAGATAACCCTTTCAGACAGTGATACCAGTCTTTCTCTATGAGTCCTTTGTGCTTGTTTTCATGTTATGAATCAGTTATGTGTGTTGATTTATACTTTCCAGTGTGGTCAACTTGAACTCAGTCTGTAGAAGTTGCTTAGTAAGTTCAGTAGAACCAGGTTATCTCGTGTATGTGCTTAGTTTTAGATGTCGAGATAACTTGTGCTCATAAATTCCTTGCTCTCAGTTAGATTAGATATTGTGAATTCTGGCTTAGTATCGGAAGGCGATTTGAGAATGAAGGTCTAGTTCGTGTCCGTTCTGTGCCAGATAAAAAGGGGAAAGAACTTTCTTCCAGTGTTTGTTTAATACTATGTAGGTATGATGTTACCCGATCTCCCTTGAGTCATGGTGTGCACGTTAGATGTGAATTTCCAAGTTTGGTGTGAGAAGTTGGTCCGGAGTTAGATGCTCAGTTGATCTTTAGCTGTGATTGATTAATATCTAGGTATTGGCTTCGTCTCTATCTTTTCAGTATGTACAGCCAACATTCGAGGATGAATGTTACCAAGGGGGAAATATTTTAATACCCCAAAAGGGACTAAGAATAGACACAAGAAGTATAATTTAAAAAGTGCAGAAAAACTGGCAAAAATATCTCAGGACGGGAGACTTAACGACTCGTGGTAGGATACCACGAGTCTTCGTGTGCAGTCGTGGAGTGGAGGTCAAGAAGTAGTGGTGACGGATGACCTAATGAGTCGTTAAGAGTGGCAACGACTCGTTTAGTCAGTCGTTAGGAGGGAGAAGATTTGGTTCTAAGGAAATTTCTAATGAGCTTAATGAAATAGCATGACGGGCCGTCGGGTCTAGTGACGAGTCGTCACGTTGGTCGTGGCTTGGAGGTTGACAATTTCCAGTAGACTTGACGAGTGCACCTAATGAGTCGTTAGGTGTGGCAACGACTCATCGGGTGAGTCATGGCATCAGTTCGGGCAATTTTTTAGATTTTTCTCAGAGGCAGTTTGGTAAAATCCCACGCTCAAAGATTAAAAGTGATGTCATTTTGGGTATGTTTGGGGACGTTTTTAAGGGTTTTCCTAAGCCTAAACCATCATTCTCTCAATCTCCTTCTTCCTCCTCTCTTTTCCAAAGATTTTAGGAATTTTCCAAGGTGTTCTTCAAGCTTCAAGGAAGATAATCAAGCGGGGTCTTCGTCTACCAGATATGTGGGACTTCAACAAGGATATCTTTTCATCCTGGTGCCCTAAAATATTTTCAATAAAAACCCAATTTAAATGATTTAGAATATCATGATCTAGGGTTTTAAATAATGGGTAATTTCTTCCTCATCCTTTTCTTAAATGCTAATATTTACTGTGATTATGGAATGAATTGGAATGTTGATTAAAGGGTCGCTTTGGAATATGGATTATTTGTTGGGATTGTATGATGGTAGCATGTTATTCATGAATTGACTTGAGTAATAAATGGGTTCCTCTTATTGTTCACTTAATTGTCGTAGTCATGCATGAATATGATGAAATTGTGAAGATTAGGTGAGTATGTATGCATGTACTATGTTCTCCCTAAATTGATCTTAGTATTAATTGGGAATTACAAATTCCTTTCATGATTATCATATAAACTCATGAACATGATGGAAGTGTGAAAATATTACATAATTAACCCTAATGACTTGAGTATGATGTTGATGATCATATGGGATTGAGTAGAAGTTATGGGCTTGAGCAATTGAAATAAGTTAGGTGTCCTTACCCTACTTTAGATTTAATTGATTTGGCGTAAGAAGATTTCACCTCCATTGTTAAACTACGAAGCCTGGGCGGATTCTACATTGTTTTCCTTATTAAAATTGTTTTTATAAAAACCTTAAAATCTAAAACGCCCATGGCTAAAAAGTTCACAAAGGAGTGAGTGTGACAAGTTTGTGGAATGTCATGGACCTAAATAAGTGAAGTCATATATATTGATAGAGTATGAGTTGTATTTATAAACCATGCATGATCTCATATTACATGTGAATGAGATAAACTTGGAATTCGGTGTGTCATGATAGTATATGCACAATGTGAATCTATAGAATGCTCGTTAGCGTAAGATGCTTGAGACAATTATTGATTTGACTCCACACTGAGGTGAATAATTATAATAATGCATGAGAATGATATTGCAACTACTAGGCTTGATGTTATTAGAAAATAGCCCCCACCCAGTTGATAAGAATGTTGTAAAATGAAAAGCAGTAAATGTCCTTTATATCCGATTAGCTGTTGCGATTTAGATTAGCATCAGTCAGTTGGGATTTCTCGTTAGAAAGAGTATTTACCTAGTCCGTCGGAATTTCTCATTAGCAAGAGTATTTCCCTAGTCAGTCAGGATCTCTCGTTAGCAAGAGTATTTCCCTAGTCAGTCGGGATATCTCGTTAGTTAGAGTATTTCCCTAGTCAGTCAGGATTTATTGTTAGCAAGAGTATTTAGCTAGCCAGTCGGGACTAACATCCCTAGCTAGTCAGTGACTCTCTATATCAGAGCCTTGTTTCCCTTCGACGGACAGGGATTCTCACTAGTAAGAATGTTTCCCTTAGACATCAGGGACCCTCCTTATATCAGTCACGACATTGCATCCCTGTATCATTTGGATTACTACTTTTGTGCATCAGCTGATCTTATAATAATGCATGTCCTTATAATGTGATTATGATTATATGAATATGTGAATCTCATATAAGGGTGTCGCATCTCATTTCAGTTACATTACTATTAATGTGTTTTTACATTACTTCCTTCTTGTATATAATTATGAGTTAGTTTAATTACGCTTCCTGCATACTCTGTACATTCCAAGTACTGACCACACGCCTCTTGTGCTATATCGTTTCATGATATAAATTCAGGTCTCCAAGCTCTACCGTGTGGTTAGATACGCTACCCCATTCTCCCAGCTGTCAGTTGTGAGTCCTCATCCTCCGAGGATGTGAGTAGCATTCTGGTTTTATTTTGTTTTCAGTTTTCAGTCTTTCGGAGTTAGCTGGGGGCTTGTCCCAGCAACTCATCAGTTATTAGAAGGCTTTCAGACTTGTTAGACTGATTCAGCTTTGTATTCAAATGTTATTAAGTTGTCGTTTTGATTTATATCAGTTTCTAGTTAGTTCTTCCGTTTGTTCATGATGTTTGACGTTTCTTATGTTAAGTGTATGCGATGATTATGCCATGGGTCTACTTGGAGCCTCTCGGGGTTCCTTGTCCTGTGTCTACGATCTGGGTGTACTCTCGGGTCGTGACATGAACTCGATGCCCCTGACCTGCCTTGGCCTCTGCTGGCTGAAGTTGAGGGCCTACGCCCTGCTGGAGATTCTGGGGCACGTGACTCTACTGAAGATCTGTCATGTCGGTTCCGATCACTCTGACCCCTGGCTGGACAGTCTCTCATCATGTGACCCTCTTGGCCACAGGTGTAACAAGCAGTAGAACCATACCTACATGCCCCAAGATGACGTCGACTACAGATAGGGTAAGGTGGCACGATGAATCTACTCTAATCTGACCCCCTGTGTTGCTGCTAACCTGATGGCTGTAAGCTCTCGCCGGGTCCTGACTGCCCCCGACGACCCGGTCTACCACCCTGCTGCTGCTGTGGAGGTGGGGGTTTGGGTGGTCTGCCTGATAGTCGTGGCCTAGGTCTGCCTTGAAACTCTGCCTGAGAGTCACTAGGCCTAGCCCTGCGGTGCTGTCCATGATTTTCCCTCTCTATCTCTCGTTGCCGCTGTCTGATTCCCTCAATACTCTAAGCAAATGACTGAATACGGGCAATATCCATGTCCTCTCGTAGAGTAACTGTAACACAAATCTCCATGTACTCTGAAAGCAACCCCATAATAAACTGGTGCACCCTGGCTTGCATAGTGTCTACGACAGCTGGTCCATATCGGGCCAAGGAGTCAAACCTCATAGCATACACCCGCACACTCATCGAACCCTACTCAAGATGTAGAAACTGATCTACCTGGGCCTGTTGAATTTCTCATGGTAAATAATGGTCCAAGATGGACTCTGAAAAGTTGGACCAAGTCGGAGGAGGAACATCTTTACTTCGAGACCTCTCCAACTCTCATACCATAACACTGCTATGTCTCGCAATCGAAATACCGTTAACTCAACCGACTCAGCAGGTGTGGCAAGCATTACCCTAAAGATTCACTGCAGCTGGTCCAAAAATTCCTGAGGGTCCTCATCTTGGTCCGTCCCTGTGAATTGCGAGGGATTCAGTGTGAGAAACTCTCGGACCCTCGAACTACCAGGTCCCCCCGAGGATTTAGCAACCACGGGTGCCACTGGCTGACACTAAGCAGCCATCATCTGAGCTAACATGAAGACAGCATTCCTGACCTCCTGGTCTTATGGTATTGGTATAGGAGCAGCTAGATGTGGTGCCTCCACATCTGCCGCTCTGGACGGCTCTTGGCGTGGCAGAGAGTATTCGGGAGACTGAGATGAAGTCTTCCTGTCACCCTCAAATTGAGCTGGCCCTGACTGGGACACCCTGCTAGTGCCTTCTCCTGCTGTGACATCTAACTTCCTACCAGTCGTGGTCTATCGCGTGTCTGACATTTCTCTGTAGATAAGCAGAATATAGTAAGCTTAGGGGATCAACCCTATACAACACACCTCTATGGAACGACTGGAAGAGAAAGAAGAGTAACCATCCTAACATACCTCGAAGCCTCATATCTATAGAATGTGGTGCACAACACATCCATAGACAAGATTCTACTTGACACGATTTGCAGACTCCCTAGGATACGACCTGCTCTGATACCAAGTTTGTCACGCCCCACCTTGCGAGGCAGGACTGGCACTGAGTGCCATACTAGAAATTTACTGAACTGGCTAGGCTTATGCATGTCTGGTGCACGCCTGCAACTCAATTCAAAATAACAACGAGCTATATCTCATCTGTAAATATAGCCTCCGGCCGACAAGGCCATATAGCCACCTGTAAATAAAAATAGTTAACCAACAAGCAATAAAAGGAAATACTATGCGGGCCGACAAGACCACCATGCCGTCTAGTTATAACTGAAATGAAAATCAGGCAACTATAGCTATATTATAGCCGACAAGGCCACTATCTACCAGCTAAACAAGGCTCCACACGGCCATCACACAAAATAAAACGTATATAGGCCCTACATGGAAACAACAAACTAACCACAGATAATCTGTAAATCTGCAAGCCTCTAGGAGTGGAATAATAGTCGAGACAGGGCCCCAACCTACCAATATACTGTACAATCAAAAGAGCAAACCTTCTAACTAATCAGCTCCGGAGGAGGGGAGCTAATTGTACTACTGACTTGGGCTGAAAGCTAAGAAGGTCCTGATTAGCGTGTATCCACACCTGCAGGCAACTAATGCAGCGCCCCAAGGATGGACATCAGTACAATATGTACCGAATATGTAAGGCAGTAACTGAAAATAACTGAATAAAACTTAAGATGAAACTAAAAGTAACTGAGTTGAAGGGATAGGGACATAACCTGAATAAATTAACCTTCTGCTGTCTAATCTATCAGTAAATAGTGCAAACAAGAACCTTNTAAACATCAATCTTTCTCATTTCATACTGGGGTTGGGACATAACCTGAATAAATTAACCTTCTGCTGTCTAATCTATCAGTAAATAGTGCAAACAAGAACCTTACTTGTCCGCACTAAGTCGGAAGGTACAAACAATACAAATTAACCCACTAGGGCCCCCCCATAAGCCCTAGTGAGCACACTTCAATTTATATACCCTAACAAGGTCAAACTGGGTTAACTAGTAACTATAGCCAACCTACCGGTCCCCTGAGTCTGCAACTAAGCCCACTCGGCCCTTGAATTGTAGTTGTGTCTGAGTCCTGTGGACTCATGATAACTGCATCCAGAACTCCAGGCTCGACGAGGATGCGATGCCAATACATTATAAAACTAGTAGTCCAGCCATAGAGGCCCTTGGGGCTCATCATTGTCCCTTGGGACGGCATATTGCTCCTTGGAGCGACGTCATATAGCCCCTAACGGGCAACGACACAACTAGTAATCCTGTGGTTGGTTATGGAAGTCTATACAGGGCAAAGTCAATCCCAAACTAAATATGGAGTACTGATCTCAGCTAACAACAACAACTAAATACAATAACAATACTTCTGGCTCTTTACTGGGATTCAAACTGTATTACACTGCTATAGAAACCAACTTGCCGAGGAAATTTGCCTTAACATACCTTAGCTGCCGATTCCCGATTATCTGAGTAGTTTCAATTTGTATTCAATAGCTCTTTCCAAATATAACCATAATACTGGGAGAAAGAGACTAATTTCGATACCAAATTCGGCTTAAAAAGATAACTTTTAATACTAATAGCAACTATAATTCAACTACGTAAAATACGGTCGAAAACCTATAATTTCGTGAGAGTTCAAAATGGATAAAGGCTTACCTAACGTCTGTGATCGTTTAGGAATCAGTTTGGAGCAATTCTGATAACTTTTACTCGATGTAGTTTTAATTTTTCGGGTGTATTTCAAAAAAATAACTCTGTAGTAATGCTCCCTGCAGGGTTAGAACTTGATACCTAAAGTTAATTTGAGTTTGGACCGTGTTTGATAGTGTAATCGGGGGAAAAAACGATTGATTTCTTCGTATTGTACTCTCTCTGGCCGAAAACAAAAGTGAGAAATGATTTAAACAAGTGAAGGGGCTTTATATATACTTGGGCAGTGAACTGGGGGATGCATCGCGCTGGTCCTGCACGCGCTGGTTCCGTCTGACCCCGCTTTCAAGGCTTTTTCTACATGCGTCACGCTCTCTTTATTCGTCACAAATCCATGAGTACTCTTACTAATCGTTAACTTTTCACAGGGTGTAACAATACATATCATAAATTAATTTTTCTTATATATATTTATTTCCACATAC
>JACEIK010003847.1:41099-76914 GCA_018107945.1 Datura stramonium
ATAATTAATTTGTACATTAATTAAATGTGGAAAGAAAGATGAAAATTATGGGGTCCACGTAAGATATTATACTACTTGGGATATGATTGACATTTAGAAAAAAAGGTTTAATTATTTTGTCATTAAAAATTTATGAACAAACTTTGAAGCTTAAAACATAAGTAAACAATGTAAATTTTTTAATTGAAATGACAATAATACCCTTGATCATCTCACATATTCACTTTTCTATATAATAGAAAAATGTTTTCCTAATGATAATTAGTGTAATGATGCTCTAAAGGCATAACTTATTTGATAATCTCCAGTTTAGAGTGCGCGTTTTTATTAAAGTCTTGCCCTTTTCTTCTATTTTTTTTGTTTTTAATTTTAAATTTAGTATAGTTAAGTGTTAATGCGTACCTTATTTGATAATCTCCGGCTCAGATTTTGTGCTTATATTAAAGCTTTGCCTTATAGGGCACAGCACTATCCTTTTATTTAATTTAGTATAACCATGCCTAAGGCATACCTTGTTTGTTGTTAATTAAAATTTTTCCTTATAGTGGCATAGTTTTATCTTTTTATTTTACTTTAGTATATTTATGTGTTAAGGCAATATCTTGTATATATGATATTTTCCATCTCAGAGTACAGAAAGCTATTCTATCATATAAAAAAAAAATCTTATTTAATTATTTTTAAGTGGAGTATCCGAAGATATTTCTTTTTGGGCAAATCTTTATCTTGATTCCTATATGTTTAGTGTGCATTTTGAGTTTTTGTGGTTAAAAAGTGTTTGCCTTTATAAGTAGTGTAGTTATACATTAAACCGTACCTTATTTGATAATTTCGGATAATGTGCTTATATTAGAAAAAACATTGTCTTATAGGACATTAAAAGTCTTGCAGGGGCACAGTGCTGCTCGCTCTTTCTTTCTTTCTTTCTTTTTTTTTTTAATTTAAAAAACTATGCATATCTTATTTGTTGTGTATAGTTATACCTTTTTATCCAGAATATTAGTTAAAATTGTTTAAGTTAGTTTATATTTAATGTTGAAAGCTTCTCTAGCATAATATGTTCTGAAATCGGTATAGTTGAATTTGTTATGTCATTACAGACACATGACTCGATTTAACTTATTAAACAAGGATTAAGTAAAAAAACTTGTAGTTGATTAAGCGTAAGAGAATGAAAGTTTAAATAAACAAGCAAAGGAATCAGTAAGAAATCAATGAAATGTTGTTCAGTCGAGATTCCGGTTATTGCTTTGCTATCTCGGATTTGTGAACTTTCTTGCTAGGCCTGCCTTTGAACAATGCCTCTGTTTATAGGCTAAAACTAGAATACATCAGCCACCGTAATGGCTGGGGTCCTATAACACATCTCCCAATAGAAATGTTTCAGCTATGTTTTATCATTATGCATATCAGCTGTAAGCCCGTTTTGATTTGCGGGATTTTATGTGGATTTGCTGATGTGTATTTGTTTTTTCTATCTGCACAATCAGTTAATGATGCGATAGAAGTGTCTAACTTCAGATATACAATGACTCTGGATGTTGCTACCGAAGTGTCTGACCTCAGATATACAATGACTCTGGATGCTGCTACCGAAGTGTTGCATACTCATATTATTGTTTTGATGATTGACAAAAGTGTTCCAGGCTGATATGGTACGATAAGATGGACCATGTACAACTTTCTGTTACACACTAATGTGGATGGCTAGGTATTATTCCTGACGTACAGGTGGCATATGTTGTCTTTAGTCAATATGAGATGCGTGCGAAGTACAGATGGCGTGTGGAGACTTTAAATGAATCTTTGTGCATCACTTAAAAAGAAAACACAATTGGATTTCAACAAGGAAGCAAATATTGTAGAATCATATTTGAGGAGAACAAGGAAAGGAGACATCCACTTTCTTTTGGTGAACAAAGAAGATAACCTAACAAGACTTGAGGCGGCTAAGAGAGACTTATAAATAGGGCTTTGTAATTGAGAGTTTTCTCCTTCTTTCTTATGACAGTTGAGTATTTGCAACAAGAAAGATAAAAGATTTTCTTTACAACTGTCAAACATTGTGAGAGAGAGTACATTATTAGTGATTTTTGTTCTTAGGTGAGAAGAAGGTTTCTAACTTGATTTGTAAGTTGAGAAATCATATTACTGGTAGAGGTAATACGTGGAGTTCTGAGGTACTAGAGTTAGCCCCTTTGGTTGTAGAGTTATAATCTAAAACTTGCTCGTGAGCTGAGTAAAATCCTATGTGATAGGTCGTGTTTTTGTTACTCCCTTGAGCAAGGAGGTTTTTCACGCTATATCGATGTGTTCTTTACTGTTGTTTTTTTGAGTGTGTGATATAGTTGAACCAGGTTCAATATCGTGAACTACTGGTAGTGATTTCAGTTGGTATCAAAGCAGGGTTTTTCAATAAAAGCTTATACCTTGAAAAATCAAATCATGGCACCACCACCAATAGCTCAGGAGGGACAATCAACTACAAGACCACCCTTGTTCAATGGGCACTACTATGGGTGGTGGGAGAATCACATGATGGACTTTTTTATAGGTGAAGATCACGACTTGTGGAATGTAATGTTGGATAGACCTACCATTCCCATGAAACTGGCTGAAGACAGAAAAACACAAATACCAAAAGGAAGATTTGAGTACACGAAGGAAGAAAAATTGGCGGTTAAGATCAATGCAAAAATAAAGAAGATTCTGGTGTGTGGATTTGAACTTGATGAATACAATCGAATCTCTTCTTGCACTAGCGCAAAGAAAATCTGGGATGCACTACAGACTGCTTATGAAGGAACAAGTTAAGTGAAGAAGTCAAAAATTGACATGCTAAATCGTCGATATGAGTTGTTTAGAATGAAGGAGGGGGAATCTATTCATGACATATATACTAGATTTTCATCTATTAGCTAAAAAGATTCAGAAGAAACTAAATCAGTTATTGGGAAGCATTAGATCAGACCATGGAACTGAGTTTGATAATTCAAAATTTCTTGAATATTGTGCAGACTCAGATATTGAGCATAACTTCTCAGCATCAAGATCCCCACAGCAAAATGGAGTAGTGGAAAGAAAGAACAGAAACTTGATGGATATGTCAAGAACTATGTTAATAGCAAGTGGACTACCTTAACGATATTGGGCAGAGGCAGTAAACACAACTTGCTACTTAAATAATAAATATATGATTAGACCACTGTTGGACAAAACTCCTTATGAACTGCTAAAGGGAAGAAAGCCAAATCTGACACATCTCAAAGCATTTGGGTGCAAGTGTTTCATTTATAACAATGGGCAAGGAGGCATTGGGAAAGTTTGATGCTAGGAGTGATGAAGAGATTTTTCTTGGCTACTCCTCACACAGCAAGACCTATAAAGTTCCAAACAAAGAACGAATTGTGTTGAATAAAGTGTTCATGTGATCTTCGATGAACAGAGGAAAGTATACAATGAAAGTATTGTGGAGGACATAGAGGAGATTGGTATGGCACCAAGTACAAACCCTGAGGGGAAACCAGGTACACAGGATGAGGGTACTCATGATGAGATGTCAAACATACCTACAGTGCAAGGAACCAGTGCTAATGCAGAACCAAGTGATACTGTCAAAGCATCAGAACTCATAACTAGTCTGAACACTTCAGGAGATGAACCTGATTCTTCTCAGGCAACAGAACAACAAGAGACACAAGAAAGTCACTGGAAGCATAAAAGTTCCCATCCAATTCATAATATACTTTCTCCGTTAGATACGGGAATACAGACCTGGTCCAGATTAAGAAACATGTGTGCATTTTCAGCTTACTTATCGATGATTGAGCCAAAAAATGTCAAGGAAGCTTTGCAGGTTACAGATTGGATTATGGCCATGCAAGAAGAACTGGAACAATTTGAGTGGATCAAAGTATGGAACCTGGTTCCTCGACCTGACAACAGAACAGTTATAGGAACCAGATGGGTTTTCAAAAATAAACTTGACGATCAAGGGATCATTATCAGAAATAAGGCTAGATTAATAGTCCAAGGATACAATCAAGAAGAAGGCATTGATTATGATGAAACGTTTTCTCCTGTAGCATGGATAGAAGCCATAAGAATACTCATTGCCTATGCCACCTATATGAGATACAAATTATTTCCGATGGATGTTAAGAGTGCCTTCTTGAATGGTTTGTTACAGGAAGAAGTTTATGTGAAGTAGCCTCCAGGCTTTGAAAATCATGAGTCCCCTAATCATGTGTATAAGATAAATAAAGCCTTGTATGGACTTATACAAGCCCCAAGAGTATGGTATGATAGACTTTCAAATTTTCTCTTGGGCCATGGGTACAACAGAGGAAAGATCGACAAAACCCTTTTTCTGAGAAGACAAGGTAAAAATATTCTTATTGTTCAAGT
Source organism: Datura stramonium (assembly GCA_018107945.1). Lineage (NCBI taxonomy): Eukaryota > Viridiplantae > Streptophyta > Magnoliopsida > Solanales > Solanaceae > Datura > Datura stramonium. Next base: position 45,507 of record JACEIK010003847.1, read on the forward strand.
TTATGTTAATGACATTATCTTTGGTGCCACATACCAGGTTCTATGTGAGGAATTTGCAAAGCTTATGAACAATGAGTTTGAAATGAGCATGATATGAGAGTTGAACTACTTTCTGGGACTACAGATCAAGCAAAACAAAGAAGAAACTTCAATCCATCAACAAAAGTACATCAAGGAGCTGCTGAAAAAATATGACATAGAGAACTCCAAAGTAAATGATACCCATATTGCAACTACCACTCGGTTAGATGTTGATTAACCTGGTCCAAGAGTTAAGGAAACTAAGTAGAGGAATGATTAGGTTTTTATTATATCTGACAACCAGTAGACCAGACATTGTATTTAGTATGGGCCTATCTGCAAGGTTCCAAACAAATCCAAAAGAATCCCATCTGAAAGCAGTAAAACGTATTCTGAGGTATCTTAAAGGAATAATGGACCTGGTTCTTTGATATCCAGTGAGTGATTCCTTCAAACTCATTAGCTATGCAGATGCAGATTACGCTGGATTCTTGGTCGATAGAAAAAACACATCTGGAATGGCACACTTGGGACCATGCTTGATATCTTAGGCAACCAAAAAGCAAAATTCAGTAGCTCTATCTAAAGCATAAGCTGAGTATGTCGCAGTTGCATCATGCTGCGCTCGGGTGTTATGGATCAAGAAACAATTAGAAGATTATGGGATCCACATGGGTACCATACCCATTCTATGTGACAATGTTAGTGCTATAAACATGGCAAAGAACCCGGTACACCACAAAAGCACAAAGCACATTGATGTGCGTCACTATTTCCTGAGAGACAATGTGGAAAAAGGTCACATACTGATGGAATTTTGCAAGACTGAGGATCAGGTGGCTGATATATTTACCAAGGCCCTGGGAAGAGATGCTTTTAAAAAAATTTGTGTGGAACTTGGCCTCCTTCGACTCACCTAAATCTGTATCTCTTGATTTTTTCTCTTTCATCTTTTGACTAGAAAATAATTTATGTTCATGCTAATTTGGTATTTTGTATTCTAAATTTTAAATCCAGTCTTGTTCCTTTTATTAGGATCACACCTCAGGCAGGCTATAATAAGGGTACAAGCAGGGATAATGTGACCCCTATTTTCTATAATGCTGCAAATTGGATCATGTACAAGAAATAGATCAAAGTGATGACCTGTTCTTCTGACGGTCAAATGGTATGTACCTGTATTCTCTCATATATGTTGAAATTATTGATGACACAACAACCAATCTCAAATTGAACCTGGTATATGTATTTCTTTTATCCCGAGTATGTTCACCTTTTGTTTAAAAAAAAGGGCAAAACGTGCATCATTACTCACTTTCCCGCCCAAAGTCTGACAACCGTTGTTCTTGAACACGGTTTCTTTCACGCCCACGATAGGGATTTTGAGCAGATTAGGTTGTTTGTCATCATCAAAAAGGAGAAATTTGTTGCATACTCATATTATTGTTTTGATGATTGACAAAAGTGTTCCAAGATAATATGACATGATAAGATGGACCAGGTACAACTTTCTATTACACACTGATGTGAATGTCTAGGTATTATTCCTGATGTACAGGTGGCATATGTTGACTTTAGTCAATATGGGATGCGTGCGAAGTACAGATGGCGTGTGACGACTTTAAAGGAATCCTTGTGCAGCACTTAAAAGGAAAACACAATTGGACTTCAGCAAGGAAGCAAATATTGTAGAATCTTATTTGAGGAGAACAAGGAAAGGAGACATCCACTTTCTTTTGGCGAACAAAGAAGAAAATCTAACAAGACCTGAGGCGGCTAAGAGAGACTTATAAATAGGGCTTTGTAATTGAGAGTTTTCTCCTTCTTTCTTACGACAATTGAGTATTTGCAACAAGAAAGATAAAAACTTTTCTTTATAACTGTCAAACATTGTGAGAGAGAGTTATCAGTTGTTCTTAGGTGAGAAGAAGGTTTCTAACTCGATCTGTGAGTTGAGAAATCGTGTTACTGGTAGAGGTAATTAGTGGATTTCTGAGGTACTAGAGTTAGTCTTTTTGATTGTAGAGTTGTAATCTAAAACTTGCTCCTATATGATAGGTCGTGTTTTTGTTACCCCCTTGAGCAAGGAGGTTTTTCACGTTATATCCGCATGTTCTTTACTGTTGTTTTTCTGTGTGTGTGATATAGTTGAACCAGATTCAATATCGTGAACTACTGGTGGTGATTTCACGAAAATTCTTCTTCTTTCCTCCGGATTCTCCATCCGACTCTCCTCTTCAATACTATTTTGATTCCACATGGCTCTATCCCGAATAGATATGTGTTCGAGGTAATTTTCCCCTATACACTACACAGCCTCTTTGCACTTTTTGGTTTTACCATTGATGGCATACGGTGTTTGAGAAACAGCGGTTTTATTTGGTTGCAAGGTCTGCTAGGAAAATTTGTCATAAAAAAAGTGTCTTTGGATTAGAAGTAGATTTTGATCTCTGAAGATCAAATAGGTGTTCTCAAACTCTATTGTAAATTTTCTTTGAAACCTTCTCTAAAAACCTTAATTCAAACACACGAATATATTACTCCACTAATTTATATCATCATTGGCAATAATGGACAGTTGGATAGTATATTTTGATGAATAGAAATGGTTATTAAAAGTATTTCTTTCCCTCAGTCAAGTTAAATTCAAATCTTTCCATTGGCTTCTCCAATTCATTCCTAGGTGATAATTTAAAAGATGATGAATGAATAGGTAGATCAACCAATAGAATTGATCTTCCCCCATTCACTTATGTCACATCTGTTCTGCATCAAATTATGTGCCTCTAGGAACCTTCTTTTTTTTTTGTTTGGGAAAAGGTAGTTTTCAAAAATCAAGGGAAAACCAAATCCAAGAGCTGCACAAGCGTATATACAGATCTTGTGAGCATAAGGCACGTCACTTAAAGTAGAAGAGTATTATTATGTATTTTATATCTTGCACAGAAAGCTTAAATTAGTTCAGCAAGAGTAAAACTAGATTTCTTTGGCTTAAAGATGGATATGAAAAGCCAGAACGTGCCCTCTTTGTCAAGTGATAAAACATGGATGCTAGGTGTGATACCCTAAAATAGCATTAGCCTTTTGAGACTTCAAGGTCAGGTTATATTATCCTCTTTCTCATTTGGAAGAGAAATTTTCCGCTAAATATAGTTTATTATCCTCTCGATTTTCCACGGTCGGTAACATACAAAATCTTGGGGCAGTACCACTATCTTTTCCCTCGTCAAAAGAAGTGTATCCTGTTATTTTGTTATTAAATGTACCTTTCTGGTGGTGGGTTTATCTCTCGGCATTTGCCATAACGCTACAACTCAATGTTTGAAACTAAAGGTCCTTTTATTAGGAACAATGGTGTATCAGCAGGTTGTATCTGCCCTTTTGATGCGCTCTTGGTGAAGAGTGCAATGACTGCGCTACATATGTTATAGAAGATGCTACCTGTTATTACGTTTTTGCTCGTTTGTTGAAAATACAGCACCATTTTTCTTCATGAATATTATGACTTGTTAACCATGTTGTTAATAGAGAAGGGATTCTTTTGTGGAGCATAAATTTATTAAATGCAACTACATCCTACAACGTTTCTTATCAGCTAAGTATTAGCTTTCTATCTTGTCATCCACAAATATTCACAATATAATAGGTTTATTCAATCGAAGCTAGGTGAAAATAAAAATGATAAAAAGGTGAATCCAAGTCCTGAATTTCCCTCCAAATGTTTGGACTCTCATTCATTTTCTGGACAAAGATCCAGCGTTTGTTTCCTTTTATACATTGAAAGAAACAAGTATGACACTTCAAAGTCATTTGCAGTGAAAGAATTGCTGACAAAAACTGCTGCGTTAAACTTCAATGGTTTTCTGATACAGAGAGCTGTATCTCCACCGTTCTTTCTCCACAAAGTCTGCATCAAGAAACTGAGCTATGAATGTCCAAAGCCGGTAAACATCTTCGAAGTTGGCCAGAAAGCTAAGGGCAATGGTAACTACTGATATGCCAAGCTCAGTTCTTTTAGATTTTTTGTTCTCTGCATCTTTTTCTTCACCATTTTTTCTTTCTATAGTCCTCTGCTTCTCTTCCTCATACTTGTCTGGAAACCACAATTGTGACAGAAACCCATGGCTGAGAGATATATTGTTCCGATCAGCAAGCTTCTGTATAAGAATTGGTTCCACCCTTTCCCCTTTCCAGTCGAACAGATTAAAAGCCATGGCTGTTCCCCTGTCAAATTTTATCTTTGGTCCGTAAATTTTGACCAGAGGAAAATGGTCCAACCTATTTGGATGCTGAAGTTTCAGGAGTGCACTAATAAGCCAATTGACTAGATACCTTCTTCTATTACCAATTTGCCTTAGTCCCAGCGAATCCACATGATCCAAGCATCTGCATTGAATCTCTGTGCTTCCCTTTTCTTCCCGCTTAGTGTTGTTGCCTAGTGTACTAATGGAGTGATCTGATTCCTCTTTGCTCTTTTCCTTTGGAGCTACTTCTCCCTCTTTTGTTGAGGTCTCATTGTTTCGAGATTTATCATTGTGTGTGAATTGAGCTGAATAAGAGCCAGATATGTGCAGCTCATCCAGTTTGCTAACAAAGTTGACTTTTTGGTCAAGCTCTGTGCCACTGCCTGATGAATCTAGTGAATTTAAGATTTGTGTTGGTGGAACAAGACTTACAATGCCAGTACTAACAGAAGTTTCCAACATTGATACAACTGATTTCTTGACAAGGAGGCATCCGAACCCTGTGGGATTTTCACCAAAAACTTTGTAGAAAGAGCAAATAAGGAAGTCAGGATGGATGAGAGAAAGTCCAAAGCTATCCATGTCCTTTGGTCCCAATGCACATGCATCAAGCAAGACATGCCAACCATTTTCCTGGGCCAAACTCATCCACTGATAAGAGTAACTGGCTCCAGTCACTCTTGATTGAAGGGGGAACACAAACAGTCCCCTTGATTTCTTTTTCTTTTTCCTAATAATTTGTTTCCTGAGTTTTGTAGAGTTAATTCTTAGCCGTGGCCACTTGAATTCTGCTGACATTATGTTGGCCCCTCTTTTTTCTGATGTATTGACCATGGTCTCCAATGCTTCACTCTCATGGTCATAAACTGTAAGAAGCTTTCGACTAGTTGTGAAAGGGTAAGATTCGGCTATAAGCTTGAAAGCTGATGATCTATTAGCAGTAAGAACCATGGAGTATTCATTTGGAGATATGTTAAGAAAATTCATGATTTTTTTCTTCATACCGGATTCCAATTGTGATCCATGACCGCCATGTAATAGCTCAGATTTGAGATTCACAGACTTGCAAGATATGTCAAAGAAAGGATAGTCACAGCATTCATGAGGTGACGAAGTAGAAGAGGATGTCACTGGGACAAGTGCAGAGAGCTGAGATTGAACCTGTGAGTAAGAGAAGAGACCAATGCCAATGTAATCCAGGCACACATGGTTGGAAACTGACAGATGATAGTATTCTTGATTCCGAATTTTGTCGACTTGTCGAGTCTCTGAATACTTGGGATAGGCTTTGAGGAACTGAGCAAATGATTCTTGATATGAAGGAAGGGATTCATGGTTAGTGAAATGGGTATTTGGGAAGAAAGAGGAAGTAGTTGTGGCTGCAAAACTGTGGCGGCAAGCTGCAGTTGTGCTTTTGATCTTGGGAAGAGGCTGCTGGTTCTGAGGCTCAAGCAGTATAAGGAGAGGATTGGGGCAACACCCTGGTACTTTCTCAGCCTCCATGAATCAAGATGAGGATATATCTAAACGGTTTGATGAATTATCTCCATTCTAACTCTCTTGCTTTGTATTTGTTTGGTTGTTGCTGTCTATCAGTCAGCTTTCATGTTTAAATAGTGATATGCTTACTTTCAAGAAAATGACTCGTAATCATTGTCCTTAAGCGCGTTTTGGCCAGGTTGCTGAATGTGGGACCTTAGATTATTACTCCTATACATTTCTTCGAGCTACTGTATTTGACCTTTTCTCCATATTCCATAAAGAAAAGTTCTCCCTTTTTGCCCTTTTCATACTCATTCTACTCGTCTTTGCTTGCAATATCTGCTAAAGTTGACACAGCTTTATCAAATTAAAAAAGAAAAAGATATGTCTCAATACTGTTTCAATTCAAAAGGCATTTGATAATATTCAATTTTGTTTTTATATTTCATGCTCAGACAGATTAAGCCACCTGAAATAAAATTGTTGAAAGAGTGATACAACATAATGTTATTAAGTTAATCAGTCCATACCTCTTACTGTCAATGTATTAACCCCTATTTTACTCCTTATAGCTCAGTCTTTTAATACAATATTACTCTCAGTTTTGACCTCTAACTAATCACTACTTTTTCCCTTCTTTTTGGGGATTGGGGACAAAGTCAAGAAATTTAAAAAATATTAAAATGTCATTTTGAAGATATGAGCTTGATTTTCTTCTTCTTCTTCTTTTTTCCTTTTATGCACAATATTCAAATTTCAATAGAATTTCCTTCACTAAAAATCGCCAAGTCCCAATGAAATAGTCGAAATGCGAGTTAATTCGAATTAGAGAAGCAAAGCAATAGTTAGTGGGGAAGTGAAGAAAGAATTGAGAAGTTAGAAGAGAAGAGGCTCCAATATTGGGCGGCAACATGAATGCAGGGCTGGTCAAAAGGGCAAAAGGCGCATAGTGCGGAGCCCAAAGTAAGTGAGGAACAATTCTACCTTACTAAGTAATTGAACAATTGGCCCCCAATTTTCTCAAAGCATGCGTCCTCTACTTATAATTTGCATTTCCCAATTTTCTTTTTCTTTTGCTTTTCCCTTTTTCCCCTTTTTACTTTTTGGCAGAAGAAGAAAAAGTCTAAAGTTAGACATTACCGTCATCCACCTCCCAGAAATGACCTGAAAGCAAGTTGTTTTTGGGTCCGTTTGGACATGCCTTCAAATCACTAATTTCATCATATTGATTTAATGTTGATATTAAAAATAAATATTTATTATTATGAATTTTCAAATACAAATAATTTTATAAAGATTCACTAATTCAAGAATTTTTTTTAATAATAATAGTAACTAGCTATTTTTTCATTCTTTAATATAATCCTTCATGTAGTACGGACAATTTATTCAAGTCGAGCGTGATTTCTTTTTACAAAATTTAAAATAATGGGTTTCTTTTTTTTCCCTTCTTTTTACATAGTATTAACATATGAGTCAAGTTTTATATTTTTTTTGATAATTAGGATGTCAAATCATATTGCCAAATGTCTGCTTAGTTTAGGGTGTATAAAGTGATTACTCATATACAATCCAACTTTTCTATAACAACATCTTTATATTGTATCATTTTATGATAGAAGCCTCAATTTTTTGAAAATCGATTTTTTGTGTTTATATTTTATCTCTCTATAATAATTTTTTTTATCTATAACAACAATCATATATAATGGTTGTCTGAAATTATCACTCTATGATAAACATCTCTTTTTTTTCCTTTTTTTTTTCCTGTTGCAATTTAGCAACCATCTTTATAGAATTTGAGTCCTCTAAAATTACTAATAATAAATCTAGATCTTTTGATTAAATATTTTAAAATATTAATACATTATTTAGGACAGAATATTGTGTCGTGTGAGTACACATTCTATCATTAAATGATTACATTCCTTTGATCAGTTTGTATAAAGTGGTGGCGATAGTATAATTTATTAGCTTTTCTTTTTTAATTTTTAATTAGCGAATATGCATATTTTTTTTGAGATTTTAAATTTAAATATTTTTAAAATCTTTTTATAACATTAAGAAATGAAAATAATGATTCTTTGAATAATATTTTGTCAATAACAACAAAATAATATTTAATTATCAAATGTTATTAAAAATATATAACAGTCAATCACTATAAAAATCAAAAGTATCAAAACAACCGAGACTATTATAAAGAGATCTGATTGTTAAAACGAATCTGGTTATCTAGTTAATGTTGAAAGAGGAGTCAAATATGCATAGATGCAGGGAAACAACCGTAAATAACCAGTTTGATAGTTAGTTTGTTAATTAGTTGGTTAAAGATTGATGAACTAACGGCAGCTGTCTAATAGAGTGAATGTATATATATAGTGGAGAAGATATTTTGTAAATACACAACTCATTTTTCATTTACATAATTTCTCTCTCTAGACATTTGATCTTCTTTAGATTTCTCCTGCATGGATCATGAATCTAAGTAGCGGATTTGTGTAATTCTAATATGGTATCAGAGTTATAGAACACGAGTATGAGTCTAACTCAATCGATTCTAGACGATTCCGCTTGCAGAATTGATTTTAGAAAAAATGGCCCATCAATGGAGAGAAAAATTTGATATCAATCACGTATTATTCCTTCATCCATCGGACACAACAGGAGTTGTGATTATAGCTATAGAGTTGATAGGTTCAGATAATTACTCCATCTGGAGTCGCTCGATGAGGATCCAACTGCTTGGGAAGAACAAGCTAGGGTTAGTCGACGGAACTCTGAAGAAGGAGGATTTTGAAGAAGTACTAGGTCACCAATGGGACAGGTGTAACGTGATAGTTTTGGAATGGATAATGAGTTCAGTCTCGAAGAAACAGCTGACAGGAGTTGTGTATGCAAATGATGCGAGTAACATTTGGGCAGATTTGAAGGAACATTTTGGCAAGATGAATGCCTCACGAATCTATCAGCTCGACAAAGCAATTGCTCACATGACACAAGGTAATGATAGCGTGTCTGTCTACTTTTTAAAATTGCAAGATATGTGCTGAATTTGATAGGATGGTGCCGCCTGCATGTGACTATGTAAAATCTAAGGATTATGCTAAACATATGCAAAGGCGGAAGTTGATGCAGGTCTTAATGGGCTTAAACGAGAGCGATGAGCAAGCTAGAAGTCAGATGCCCATGACTAATCCAACTCCAAACATCAATAAGGCATACTCTATGCTTATTTAGAGAGAAAGTCAGAGACCTATGCCAAATACATCTGGAATTACAGAGGGAAATGAACCAACTGCTTTGTTGGCTACTAAAGGAAGAAACAATTATCAAGGTCCCAATTATCATGGAAATAACCAAGGAAACAATAACAATTACCATGACAACAATCATCATGGAAACCAAAATCCTAAGAAGGGAAAAGGCACATCGAACTTTAGGAAAATGCTCATTTATACCATCGATTAACAGTTAGACTCGTTCATGCCATTATGTTACTCAAAGGGGCCATCCATGCAATTATTTAATAGGTGACAATATTTAAGTGAACCATATCACTTATTTAATCCACCTATTAAACTATCCATACAGCGTAAAACTACCTAATCCATGCCCAGAAAAACCCATCCACATTTTTACCTAACTCGTCATTATTTAATTTAACCCTTCCCCAGCCAATTTCACTATCCCATAAAACACCGCTAAAGACCTAACCCCCCCTCCCCTCGCCATCTTCTTCTTCATCTTCTTTAGTCCTCTTCCGTACATCTCTTTAAGAACAATGTCTTCTCTGGTCTCTTCTGACTTTTCAGCCCATAACCCAACAAGTTTTTGAAATTCGGCCCGTATTGATGAACCCCTGTGCAGAACTCCTTAATCGCCCTTTCCAACGGATAAAGTTCTTGATTTTCCCTGAAAATGAAATTGAAAAAATGCCATAAAGAGACCAGTGTATCCTTTAGGTTTCAGGCTATGCAAACAACTTTGCAGTTGGAACTGTTGACGGAATCCGGAAGAGAATTGAAAGGCAAGTGGGTGTGGAGAAGTCTTGGAGATGGCGTAGCATACAGATCAGGGGTTGGTTTTGTGGAGTAAATTGACAACTCTATGGTCTGAACATGAAATTGGGGACTGTCTTTAGTTAGCAGATCTTCGTTTTCGGGAATAGTATGGCTCTGGTGCAAGATGCACAGGCAAAGGGCTTTGAGCCAAGTAGTACCTGTCTTTGGAGCTGATGTTAATAAAACATCGTCGTTTCCAGCTTGGAAGCAGGAACTAAATGTCATGGCACACTTGATTAGACCAGGCTCGAACAAGAAGTTACCAATTTTAATCTCCATGGCATCCCAAAACAGAGCACTTGACAGCTCATTTATTAGAGCAGCATCCTCTTCCAATGACTGGATCTTTGAGTAACGGCAGCGACATAAACGAGTCTTACTATTAACAGGATAACATAGATGAGCCATTTCCTGAAGTTTGATGACATATCTGAGCTTTTTTCTGCGTATCTTAACAATCTGCTAATAATCCAAGTTGTGTCAATTTGTTGTCGTGTGGCCCTCAGCTCCAATATCCAGATCTGTGATGAATTCTGAGTACAATTGAACGGTACTCGATATGAGTCATAACCTATTTATATCAAATGGTGAGACAAACATTATAAAAATAAGTTTTTCTTTTTTCGAGTTCCAACCAAATCTATGCGACCAGATATATGACGCTGGTGCCTTTCTTGCAATAACTAGATGTCTTACACTTGCACACATCTGAATTGACAATAAATACAACATGTGAGAAGTCTTTACAGTTTGAACCGATGGACCGCGGATGAAAATATTCTTGCAAGAAAACAGAGATTTATGGGAACATATTAAGAAAACAGAGAATAACAACCACAAAGAAGAACAACCACTCTATAAACTTTAATCAACACAAGTAGTATAACTAACAGTACCCTTATGCATTTCAGGATCATCAAGTGTCAATGATGTGCTCGTAATTAATTACATTAAGCAGAGACAGTAACAGGGCAACTCTCCTTTGGCATGTCAATGAAGCTGTATGGAGCCACCAAAATAGCTGCATGCCAATAGAGTGTAGCCCTATCACTATTTCCCTTATTAATTCAAGAATATATATAGTTATCATTCACCAACAATCTTCCTTCTCGTTTTTCTGTTTCTTAGTTCGTCAAATCAGTGCCCTTTCAAGCTTTTATAGAGCATACTTTCTCTGTTTAAGGGACGGAATAAACCACTAGGGAATCGGCATATCCTGCCATTTAATTTTTATCTTCTTGCTTTAGGGGATTGCTTTTTCTAGGGTCAGAAATGGGGGTTAACTTTACTGATCCTTTACAATTCCATTTCGTGAATTGTGAAAGCTCTATTTAAAAAAATATATATTTTCATGAGATTCCTCCTATTGCCTTGTCCTAGCTCGAATTTAAGATGAAGAAAAAAGTTGCTGAGAAGTGGAGATGCTGCTTGATTTTATGCCATTTGATTCTTGCAAGACTTGGAGTCAGAAAAATATAGTAATAATTATGGACCATCTCAATTTCTTCAACCAACAAGTCTCTCGAGCAAAAATCTTCTACCGCATATGCTAGCATCACACAACTTGTACTATACACTGTTATTGTAAATAATTTAAGATTTCAAGTTTTAAATTTTGAGGAGGCTTTTTGTAGATATCATTTGAATGCCCTGTTATATAGTATTAAAAATTAATTTACAAGTTCAAACTCCAAAAGAATTTCCTGAGGTTCTAGAGTTGCAAAAACTGATTCCAGCCCGATGGAAGTACGGGGATTTTGTTCCTCGCTGGGCGAGCTCTCATCGGGATTCTGTTTTTTACTTTATTTGTATCTTGGTCCTGACCAGAGTATGATCAGAGCAAGGAAAATTTGCTGGAGCTCAAAGAGAAAATGCCAGAAATCAATAAAAAATTATGGAATGTCGAAAGAATTAGATGTGTAAATGCGCATTAATGATGACATACTAGAGTAATAAGTAATATAAAAGAAACTAAGCATTCTTGATTTCCTGGCATTGAAAGATTTGGAATCTTAATCTTAATTTAAATACAAGCATAAATGAGAGGGGCATTCGGAAAGTCGAATAGCCCCATAAAAAGCAAAGAAAAAAAAAATTAAACCGGACATAGAAAAAAGAAGAAGAGGAAAATGAGGAATATGACGGAGGATATGCTTCTTGGAGGGGTCCTTTTTCCTCCTTAGTCACAACTCTCAAAGAGTCAAATGGAACACTTGATAAATCTCTACCTTTAAGCTTACTTTTATCTGCATTTCAACTAAAAATTCGTGTACAAGGAAACTGGGGAATCTGATGAACATATATCTTTTTAATGGAGCTGCTAGAGTTTTTAATCTTTTTTTAATTCTAAAAACAGAAATAAAGGCAAGAAGAAGAGAAGAAATATTTGCTGCTGAAAAGATGTGTTTTCATTGAGCTGAAACGGTGTTTAAATACAGAAAAATTCAACAACTAATGTCTAAATTTAAGCAACTACTTGTAATGATTCCATGATCAACAACCTCCTAAAAATTACAACAAACTCCTAAAAAACAGCAACTAAGTTAACACTGCTGAAGCTAGTTACAGAAAAGGAGAAAAACAAGCAAATACTTTTGACTAGTTACTGTAGTAACTGAGACAATTAATCAACATTCCTCCTTGCTTTAGTTGCTGCAAATTCCAAGCCCTTTTTTTTTTGAGAAATTCAAATCTGCTCCTTGGAAGGCTTTGATAAACATATCTGCCAGTTGAAGATCTGTCTTGCAATACTTTAACCCAACAAATCATTCTTTTTGTGCGTCTCTAAGAAAGAGTAATTTGATATTGAAATACATGATTTTTCCATGAAAAAACAGGATTATTTCAGATAGCAATAGCTTCTTTATTATCCACAAATACCTCTGTGCACTTTTCTTTCTTTAAATTCAGATCAAGCAACACTTTTCTAAGCCATAAGGCTTGATTTACAACAACTGTTGCTGCAATGAACTCAACTTCAGTAGTAGATTGCGCAACAATCTTTTGCTTTTTAGAACACCAAGAAAAATACCACGGAGCCAAGATTAAAACAATAACCCAAAATGCTCTTCATGTCATCAGAAGGACCAGTCCAGTCACTATCAGAATACCCTTGTAAAACGTACTTTTAATTTGCATAGAATTGTATTCCAAAATTCAATGTTTCCTTAAGAAATCTTATCACCCTTTTAGCTGCCCTAAAATGAGTGTTAGTTGCACAATTAGTGAATCTAGATACGAGACTTTCAACATATAAAATGTCCGGTATAGTTGCTGTAAGATAAATGAGACATCAACCAACTCCTGTAAAGGGTCTCATCCACTTTTTTAGCTTCATCATTTTTGCTCAACTTCTCCTTCTGACACATATGAGTAATTGTCTCTTTACAATTTTCTATTCTAAACTTTTTCAAAATATCTTTGGATACTTTTTTTGACAAATGAACACTTCTTTTTGCTCGTGCTTGATTTTCATTCCCAGAAAATAAATCATTTCTCCCAAGTATGTCACTGAAAGTGTGCTGCATATCTTTTTTAAATTTCTTAACAAGTTCATCATTGCTTCCTGTAACCAGCAGGTCATCTACATATAGTGAAATAACAATAAAATTGATTTCATCACCTTTAATGTAGAGAGTAGCTTTGCTAAGGCTTTTTCTAAAATCCAGCTGCACCAGATGCTCATCAATCCTTCTGTATCAAGCTCTGGGTCCCTGCTTTAATCCATACAAAGCTTTCTTAAGCTGATACACTTCATCGTCATGCCCTTTGACTGCAAACCCTTTAGGTTGCTCAACATAAATTTCCTCCTCAAGAAAGCCATTCAAGAATGCAGATTTAACATCCAACTGAAACATTTTCCAACCCTTTTGTGCAACTATAGCCAACAATAATTTGATGGTTTCTAATCTAGCAATGGGAGCCAATGTATCAGAAAAATCAATACCAAAAATTTGAGCATACCCCTTTACAACAAGTCTGGCTTTGTGTTTGTTGATAGAGCCATCTGCATTCAGCTTGGTTCTAAAAATTCACTTCACTCCTATAAATTTCTTGTCTTCGGGTATTTTCACAAGTTTCCAAGTCTGATTCTTCTCAATCATGATGAATTCTTCCTTCATTGCATCTCTCCATTTGAATCTTTTTGCTGCTTCCCAAAAATCAGCCGATTCAAGAAAACCATATTGCATCTCTGATAGATATTAGAGAAAGATCGTGTGAATCTTACTAGGACCTCATCTACCAATTCATCTTCTTTTAGCTGAAGTTTTGTACTTGATGTGGAATTAATACCTTTGTGCTTCTTTCCAGTTCCTTTGTTCATCCTCCATGAAATGCACATCTCTATTTGTCAGAATTTTTCTTGTATGAGGTTGAAAAACTCTGTAAGCCTTATAAGCAGTGCTATAACCCATAAATATTCTAGCTTCCACCTTTTTATCAAGCTTATCTCTTTTAGTCTGTGGCACATAAGTAAAGCACAAGCATCCAACACTTTGAGATTTTTTAAAAAAGGTTTATAACCATACCAAACTTCAAATGGTGTCTTTCTTTCTATTGCTTTTGTTGGAAACCTATTGAGTACAAAGACTGAGGTACGTGTAGATTCTGCCCAGTACTCTTTTGGCAAACACTTCTTGTACAACAAACATCTAGCTATCTCCATTATGACATGATTCTTCCTCTCACTAGCTCTATTTTGTCGTGGAGTATTTGAAGTAATGAGTTGGTTTTCAATCCCCTCTTCTTCACATAATATATTGAATTATTTAGATGTGTATTCCTTTCCATAGTTAGACCTTAAAGATGGAATCTTATAACCACTTTGAGTTTTGATCCTTTGCTTGAATTTTCAAAAGATGGCGGCAACCTCTGACTTGAACCTTAGAAAGTAAATCCAACACATTCTCATATAACCATTAATGAGAACTATGTAATACTTACTTCCTTTGAGTTACAGAGTTCTATGAGGACCATACATATTTGTGTGGATTAATTTTAGTTTTTCAGTAGCTCTCTAGGTTGCTTTCTTAAATGGGAAGCCTTATTTACTTGCCAAATCGACAAGTTTTACAATATGGTATTTCAACTTCAAGATTAGGCACCCCTCGAACCAGATCTTTCTTTTGTAAGTTATTATAGTAGCATGGTTGAAATGTTTGAGACTTTTGTGCCAAACTTCTGCATTGATCTTAGTTGCAAAATAAGCTTTTTGCTCATGCTCTAAAGGATTCAATATAATACTCTTTTCCTTCGTTATTACTTTGAATAAATTTTTGCCATCTTCATTCTTAATTTGACAATAATGAATTTCAAAGAGAAGTTTGAAACCATTCTCAAGCATCTGGCCAACACTTAACAACCTATGACTTATATTAGGTACAAAAAACACGTCTTTGATTAGTTTTATACCTGAAGAGCTTTTAATTTCCACAATACCTTTACCTTCAACAGGAATATTAGTCTCCATGACCAACTTGTACTTTGGAAATTACTGAAGTATCCAACTCCTTAATGAGATCACGATAAAATGTCATGTAGTTTGTGCTATTATCGTCAATAAGCCACTTGTCACTTGAGCTGCTAGCTGCAAAACAAGTTTCTATAAAGAGTTGCTCCTCATCTTCTTGATTAGCTACCTGTGCAACGTTATTTTATTGAGTGTTGTCTTTGCAAATATTTTGATGATGTCCCATCTTCTGACATTTCTCACACTACTGATATGGTCTTCTCGTATTTGAATGGTGGATGTGTTAGCATGATACACAAGATATTTCAGATATGATAAATTATGAATAGAGATATTCTAGATATTTTAGATATGATAAATTATGAATATAGATATTCTAGATACATGAAAATATACTTAGAGATATTTTATATTTATTGTAGAATATTGTGTAGTATTAACTACAGAACATTAAGTGTAGAACAATTTGCTTTCTTTTATCTCTTATTTCTCGTGTATAAATACCAATGTAATATGATGTATTGAATCAATAAATTAAGACAATCATTCTTAGTTTCTCTTGTGTCTTCTCTGTTTTTGACATGGTATTAGAGCCTTCTCTTCTTTGATTCATAGAGTTCTTGATTTGTTGTTACTTTCAGTTTCTTTTTCAAAGTTTTTGTTTTCTTGGTTGTTCATCAACAATTAGTCCTAAAATACGTAGGACTCTTGGTCTTGGTTATTATAGCTATTTTTTCGTATCATTGTGTTCTTTATTTTTGCTATTCAAAAAATGACTTCACATCAGTTTGAGTCTCTCAGTGTTCGTTTCACTGGAAAAAATTATTCATCTTGGAAATTTCAGTTTCAACTATTTATTACTGAAAAAGAATTATGGAGCCATATAGATGGTAGTGATCCTGCTCCTACCGATCCTACAAAGTTAGGTCAGTGGAAGGTCAAAGATGCTTAGGTGATGACATGAATTTTAGGGTCAATTGACCTCTTATTGTTCTTAATCTCAGGCCATACAAGACTGCAAAGGCTATGTGGGATTATTTACAAAAGGTTTATTACCAAGACAATAGCAATGCTTTCAGCTAGAGCATGAAATTGATAGTTACTCTCAATTGGGTCTCTCTGTTCAAGATTATTTTTCTGTATTTCAGAATTTATGGGTTGAATTCACTGATATTGTTTATGCTAAAATACCTACTGAATCTCTCTCTATAATTCAAGCAGTTCATGAGCAAAGCAAGCAAGACCAATTTTTGATGAAATTGCGGCATGATTTTGAGATTGTTCGCTCTAACTTGATGAATCGTGACCAGTCTCCCTCAATGGATGTCTGTTTTAGGGAATTACTTCATGAAGAGCAACGTCTTCTCACACAATGTTTTCAAGAAAGAAAACATTCATACTGTTGCATTTGCTGCTCAAGGAAAAGGAAAGGGTATGGATATGAGCAAAACTCAATGCTACAGTTGCAAGGAATATGATCATATTGCTAGCAATTGTGGTAAGAAGTTTTGCAATTATTGTAAACAACAGGGGAATATCATCAAGGAGTGCCCCGCACGTCCTCAAAATCGCAGGATTAAACTATAAGGGCTAATTAGATGTTTGCAAGTTGAAGCGGTCTTTGTATGGATTAAAACAAGCTCCCAGAGCTTAGTTTGACAAGTTTCGGTCTACTTTGCTTCACTTTTCTTTTGAACAGAGTAAATATGACTCATCCTTATTTCTTCGGAAAGCACCTACTAGTTGTGTTCTTCTTTTGGTATATGTAGATGATATTATTATCACAGGAGCTGATTCTTCATTAATCTCTAGCCTCCAACAACAACTTAATGATTCTTTTCATATGAAAGATCTTGGCACTCTTACATATTTTTTGGGCTTGGAAGTTCATTATGATTCTTTAGGTGTATTCTTAAACCAACACAAATATACTCAGGATTTGATTGCTTTGGCTGGTCTGCAAGAATCTTCCTCTGTAGATACTTCATTGGAATTAAATGTTAAGTATCGTCATGATGAAAGAGAAGTCTTCTTCACGATCAACTTTTTGTTGGCAGTGGTTGGGAGCCTAAATTATCTTACTATTACTCGGCCTGATATCTCTTTTGAAGTTCAACATGTCAGTCAATTTATGCAGGCTCCCCGTCATCTACATTTGGTGGCTGTTCATTGGCAGCATTTGATATCTCTTAGGAACATGTACTCGTGGATTGTTCACTAGTGGCTTTCACCTATTGTTAATGCATTTAGTGATTCTGATTGGGCTGGATGTCCTGATACTCTTCGCTCAGTCACGGGTTGGTGTATGTTTCTCGGAGATTCCTTGATATCTTAGAAGAGCAAGAAGCAAGATCGTGTTTCAAAACCTTCAGCGAGTCTAAATATCAAGCAATGTCTACTGCTTCCTCAAGATTATTTGGCTTCATGGTTTACTTGAAGAAGTTGGATTTCCTCAATCTAGTCCTACTCCTCTCCATGCTGACAACACAAAGTGCCATTCAGTTGCTACCAATCCGGTTTATCATGAGGACCAAGCATATTGAAGTGGACTGTCATTTTATTAGAAGTTTGTAGATAAAAGAGTTATTATTCTTCCACATGTATCCGGTGATCTTCAAATAGCTGATGTGATTTACAAAATCAATGACACGACAACGTCATCGATTTCTAGTAGGCAAATTGATGCTTTTTGAGTCACAGCATCAATTTGAGGGGGATGTTAGCATGATGCCCAAGATATTCGAGATATGATAAATTATGAATAGAGATATTTCGAGATATGATAAATATATCTAGATATTTTAGATATGATAAATTATGAATAGAGATATTCTAGATACATGAAAATATACTTAGAGATATTTTATATTTGTGTAAATATTGTATAATATTAAGTATAGAATATTTGGTAGGATTTACATTAAGTGTAAAATAATTTGCTTCTTTTCATCTCTTATTTCTCTTGTGTATAAATACCAATGTAATATGATGTATTGAATCAAGAAATTAAGACAATTATTCTTAGTTTCTCTTGTGTCTTTTCTGTTTATGATAGTATGAACATGTGTAACCTTAAGATTTATGGAAATACAAATAAAGAAAACTGAGTATTCAAGATCGAGCTCATGTGATAATTAATTGGTTAAAACATCAATTCTTGCTGCAAAAGTAAAGGAGGAATTAAAACCGATGTAAACGTCTAAGACAAGTATAACAATAGATACCAGTCAGAATGTGGCGGATGTCCGTATTAGGATTAAACAGAGATAGTAACAGGGGGCGAAAGCTCTCCTTTGGCATGTCAGGTGAAATATATGATAAAGTGAAGTGGAGTCATTATTACATATATAACTGCATGCCAATAGAGAGTAGCCCTATCACTGTTTCCCTTATTATATCATTCCTGTAATTTTCTTTCTTATTTTTCTACTTCTTGGTTCATTACAACAGAGCCCTTCCACTCTTTTATAGAGCATTCCTTCTCAGTTTAAGAGACTATGGATAACCCCTGGAGAATCAGCATATCTTGTGATTTTTATGCTATGGCCTGTGTTGCTTTTTCTAAGGCCAGAAAATGGGGTTAACTTTTTGCCTCCTTTACAATTTCATTTTCCTGAAAGCAACTCCCTTTAAAAATATGTTCATCAGATTCCCGATGCTACATGATTTTATGCCTTTGACTCTTGAGACTAGGTAGTCAAGTACCTTCAAATAGCATATCCTTTATCATATTCCTCATTTTTCTGTTCTTCTTTTTTTCTATTACATTTTCTATGTCCGTTTTGCGGTTTCTATTTTGTTCATGTGACTTTCCAGGTGCCCTAATTCCACTCTTGCTTAATTATGTTGTTGAATTTTAAGATTCTAACTCTTTTAGAGCCAGGAAATCAAGAGTATACTGCTTCCTTTGTCTAAGTTGGAAGCTAGCTAGGTGCTTGTTGAGTTCTCTCATCATATTACTCAAGTGTGTCATCATTTTGTGCCAATTCACTCTTAAGACATTTGAAGCTGAATAACTGCAGCAGCATATATCAATACAAAGTGGATGTTGGCAACAAATTAACGGTTAGGGTTTTCCCTCAATTTTCTATCGTAGTTGGATTTCATGTAATTGTGTTTTGCTTCAAAAATTTTCTTAGTAGAAAAGATTTTCTTTGTGGATAAAGACTCTATCTTGCTTCTTGCTTTTCTTGGAAGAGAAGTTTTGGACTTCTATAAATAGATATCTTTTCTTATTATACCACAACATAATAACATTCATAATATAGTAGTTTAAAGTTTTGTCAAAGAGGGAGATTCATTCTCTCGGTGGTTTTATATTTTTATATTAGTGCAATATATGAACCAATTGATCAAGCTATATTAAATTTTTGTGTCTCTTTTAATCAAAAATTCTTTCTATTATTAGAAACACTTTTACTTTAAAATTCTCTTTTTATTCCTAATGAAATCATCGTTTATAGCCACACAATGTGTGAGGTTAATTTTAGACCACAAATTTCAAATATCTTCATTTCTTTCTTAAATTTTGAGTCTAGTGGCTTATTGTCATATAAATTGGGACCCGAAGAAGTAATAATTTTCTTCTTCAACAAATTCTTTCTCCTCTCTTTTCTCAAAAAATTTTAAAAACTTGACAATAATTGTCTCTTACTTTTGTTCTATTTTCTAGTATTTGGATAAAATGCATATAAATAGTCTAGGCTATAATGATTTAAATCTTGTTGAAAATTTTAACTTACAAAATAAAATGCATGCATAAGGGCGACATAAAAGTTATGCAAAATCTCATTTGATTTCTTTGGCCTTTTAGATTTTCTATTGGTGTGAGATCAACACTTTAACATAAGACTTAGGTCTACAGTGTGAAACCATGTGAAATTTTTAAGCCTCTACTTTATATTTAATCTATTACATAAGCATGAAGTGTTTATAGATATAAATAGTATTCCATCATTGAGTGTTTTAAGAATATAAAAACTCTTGAGTGCATTTATAAATGAATGACATATATGTAAATCTACTATTGTTGAAAGTTTTTTTTCTTTTCACCGAGTTATCATAATTATTTTATTTATTTGTCTTTATAAATCGAAAAGACGAACAATCAAACC
The DNA here is from genome assembly GCA_018107945.1 of Datura stramonium. Lineage (NCBI taxonomy): Eukaryota > Viridiplantae > Streptophyta > Magnoliopsida > Solanales > Solanaceae > Datura > Datura stramonium. The sequence continues at coordinate 65,902 of JACEIK010003847.1, forward strand.
GAAGTCGCCATTTCTATTTACAAAATCGAAAATAAGTTAAACATTTGTAACTCCATTTAATCAATACGTTTTTATTTAAAATAGTATGACACCTGTGTCTTAGAATTCTGAATCCGCCTCTTGCTTTTAGTATAATTTTTAATGTCGATTTGTCGTTGTCAAGATTTTACAATTGTTATCTTTCACATTACAATTGTTATCTTTCTAACACCTTGATTATTCGGTCAAGCAAAAACATGCACTAATTGATAAAAATTATCTTTCTGATAGACATAACAGTTTGGCCAATTTTAGTTTCTTCCACCAGCTCAAATGCCTCTCACGCAAATCACGGATTATAAAATATTATCACATTTATTACATAATACTCCTCTGTCATTTAAGGCAAAAAAGAAAAACTAGAGCATCTTCCTCTTTGAAACATATTAAAAAAACTAAGACACATAAAATAAAATGAAATTATTAATAATATATATATATATAAATAAAATCGATAATTTTAAGATTATCAATGGTTAAAAACACATCTGAATTATCACTTTTCATGAGTTCCATGTCTCAACTAACCGTTATTACATTCTGCATCTAGTATCATTTCGGTAGGTTTCATACCTCAAATATCACTCCTTTTGTATTAAAACACAAACATAAAGTCGTTGTCTGTGAGAACAAATATTTAGTAACTACGGCATCAGGTATGCTTTAATACAACAACAATGATAGTTTAGGTAGGTAAAGATGACAATAGATAGTTGAGGTATGATTTTAGATGTGATTTTGATCATTAACTTTTAATTTTTCTGAGCTAGTTTCTGGGCACCTGCATTGCACTTGTATGCCGAGTCATGTAGTACATTTAAACAATTATTTTGAAACAATAAAGTACAATTTTTGTGAATGATTAATATGAATTATCATATGATGACTTATTTGTCGAGATCAAGATGATTGATTATCTCTAAACCTACAAAACTAAACAATCAAATTGCCTCACATCACTACTGCCTGTAACATCCAAACATGGACAGATATGATTAAACTTGAAATGTCTCAAGAGTTAAAGACTGTTTTATATTACGGGTAGCACGCAAATTTACTAAATTGATGATATCGTACCATATGTGTTGAAAGGTGCAAAAGATTTTAAGCTGCACAAAGATAGTTAATTAGTGTGTAAGAATGACGACACTTTTGAGTAATCTGAGAGAATGGAATCTGAAAATTTTATCAAAGGACTGATTAAGTAAAGTGGCACTCAGAAAATCGAAAAACGAAGTTTCCCACTTTGACTGTAGAATAAGCAAGAAGACATGTCCACATCGCCACACAAAAGTAAAATAGATATACACGATTCTCCAAGGGTTTATTCCGTCTCTTAAACTGAGAAAGGGCAGCCCTATAAAAGTGGAAGGGCTCTGCTGTGATGAATCCAAGAAGCAGAAAATGAGAAAGGCAGAGTTGGTGAATGATGATATATAATCTTGAATTTATAAGGGAAACAGTGATAGGGCTACTCTCTATTGGCATGCCGTTATATATTTCAGCTATCGTGCCAAGGAAGCTGCCCTGTTACTGTCTCTGTAGTATCCTAACACAAATGTTTGTAGTGATGAAGCAGAAACAGAAAACTGAGGACGAAGCAGTTGACGAGATAATGGCTAAATAGTGATAAGGCTACTCTCAGTTGGCCTGAAGTTATATATGCATGAGCAAATAATATTACACTAATTTATCATATATTTCGGCTGACATGCCAGAGAGCTGCCCTGTTACTGTTTCTGACTTATTGCAAAAGCACTATGTTCTTCTTCTCTAAAAGCTGAAACTAAAATTTACAGCAGGGTGGCACGATGTCATGGTTGCTACTATATATCTGTCCACAATTAGGAGATTGCGAGAAGACATATTTTGTATAGTCCTAATCTGCATAAATATTCTTTTCCTCCGTGATAGATCAAAATTGTAAAATACTTCTCATATGGTATATTAATTTATAACACTGATTGACAGAGCATTGCCAATAGTCTTGACAAAAAATGGACGGTCATTATTGCTAACTCATCAATGTGTTCAACTAGTACTTAGCATATAGCCCTGATTCCTATTTCACATATCTTTAATTGCTTTCATTCGATTTTGATAGTGTTCTTTAGGATGAGTTATCTCATATGGCTCCGTTACTTGAATCTTCGTGGGTTGAGAATTTACACCCATTCAGTCACAGAATTTATTGACAGTTACATAAATGAGTAAAACTTTATTTTTCAATTGATGGGGATCGACCCCCTCATTTCACTATCTTCGTTGAAGTGACTAGTTAAGAAAATATAATGGATTATTGGATTGGGCTTTGAGACAAAATACAGATAAATTGATAAGGCAATTTCATCTGAGAATTCACCATCTCAGTTTCCTCAACCAACAAGTCTCTCGAGCAAAAATCTTCTGCTGCATATGCTAGCATCACACAACTTGTACTACTTTGTTATATTTATATTTATGATTTTTAATTAATTAACAGTCTGTTGTAAATAATTTAAGATTTCAAGTTTTTATAGTTTAAGGAGGCTTTTTGTTAGATATATCATTGAATGACCTGTTATATAGTATTAAAAATTAATTATCAGCTCAAACTCCAAAGAATTTTCAGGTTCTAGAGTTGCAAAACTGATTCCAGACTGATGGAATTTGGTCCTCACTGCGCCGAGCTCACTACGAGATTCTTTTTTACTTTATTTGGATCTTGGTCGGATAGGACGAGGAAAATTTGCTGGAACTCAAGGGAAACTGTTGGTAAGTCAGTAAAATGTGCTGGAACTCAAGAAAATGGAAAACAATAAAAAATTATGGGATGTTCAAAAAAGAAATAGATATGTAAACATGCGACGTACTAGAGCAATAGTGCCCAAGAAGAAATTAAGCATCCTTGGCATCGAAAGATCATTGGGAATCTTAATCTTAAATTAAATACGAGCATAAGTGAGATTGGCATTTGGGAAGTCGAATAGCCGCCACAAAGCAAAGAAAAAAATTAAACCAGACAGAGAAAAATGAGGCTATGACAGAGGATATGCTTTTTGAAGGTTCATTTGCCTCCTTAGTTGCAACTCTCAAAGACTCTTTTGATAGGCAAAAATCATGCAGCATCTATACCTTTAACTTTTATCTGCATTTTCACTAAAATTCACGGACAAGGCAACTGGAAGCATATATCCTTGTAAAGGAGCTTTCACGATACAGAATTGTAAAGGGATAGGAAAGTTACCCCCATTTTATGACCCTAGAAGAAGCAACACAGGCCATAACACAAAATTATATAGTATATGCCGATTCTCTAGGGCTACTCTCTATTGGCATGAAGTTATATATATGTATAGTGAAATAATATTCCACTAATTATTCCACTAATTTATCATATATTTCAGCTAACATGCCAAAGGAGAGCTGCCCTAACTCTTTCTACTTAATCCCAACATGAAGATCTGCTTTTAATAATATTCTGATGCCGAAGGTGTATATTGTTCTCCGACAACGGTGTCAAAATTTCATAACGTCCAGATTACACTCTAACTATGATGCAATCAGCCGCGGTCAAATATAGAACCCAAAGAAGGTTGGGGTTGAACCCCACAAAGAATCTTGGGTGTTTTGTAAAAAAATATACTTGTTTGTGTTCAAACAAATAACTTAACTTTACCCAAATAGAAAGATGTTTTTGATTTTATACTATGAATTGAAAGAAACAATTAACTAGAATATTGGAAAATAGAGTAGGAAGCACGATCGCGACTTAATGGATAAAGACCTAGAGTTGAAGTCTTTAACTAGGTGTGAACTCAATGGGTAGTATCTATCTAGCTTGCCAAGTGATTAGGGATTAATTATGACTCTTTGTTCATAACTGTGAAAACTGAACAATTCACTCAATGATAAAGATAAATGGAATAGCAAAACTCCATGTTAGTAAACTTAGATCCAGACAAAGCAGAGGAGATATTTTCTATTGATTTCTATTAATCTTCTTTTTACAAATACATTGCTACATTGCTTTTATAACGAAAGAGGAACCAACTGTCACTATCCTAAAACCAATAGTTCCCTCTCCTAGTAAAGTTAATGACTCAACTACCCTCTTACAGTCAATATACCCCCCTCAAATTGAAGGGGGAAATACGTCAAGCACTCCAAGCTAGCTTGCCAAAGAGGAAAGTGTGTTGAGCATTCCCAAGTCCTGGAGGAAATGATCAGATAAACCGGAGGAAATGGTCCTCTTTAGAATAAACTCCGCCTTCACATTAATCTGCTTCCGCTTCTTGTATGTGCTGCTATTTTCTGGTCTATCAGAAGGAGGACTTGTGTCACTTTGATTAATAATATCCCACAAATCCTGGCCAACAAGGTATGGTTCCATACATGTCTTCCATACCTTGTAATTGGACTGGTTCAACAACTCTATCCTCAGTCTATTAACATGACCATTAGCTAAGCTTTCGCGCGAGCGGTGGTGGACGAAGAAGCAAGAATGTCGGCTTGAGTAGTGCAAACCTCAGTGAGAATCCAATGCCTCGAAAACCTAAGGGTTCCTCCGCAAGGTTCGTCCATAGAGGGTGAGTAAGGCCTAATCTTGGTAGGCATATATCTATATGGACCAATNTGAAGGAACGGGGGTGGAGGTCTTTCTAGTTCAGCATCCTTTTTCTTCCCCCCTAATCTTGGTAGGCATATATCTATATGGACCAATCAATAGTTCAAGTCACACTCTCCCATAATCCATTTTCTCTTCACAAAATTCCCCCACCCGTGAGAGCAATTGTTAACCATTGATCGTTAAGGCGTATTCTCAAAATCCCTATATCTATAGCTTTGGTAATAGGGTCAACCTGTTCTTCCTAAATATCTCGATTTAAAAAATTTTCTGCTGCTACCATATAATATTCATCTCTACCCGGTGATAAAGAAAGCATCCGTACCCCGATTGACCTCTCAAAAATTTCATAAAAAGGGCTTGTCTTGGACAGAAGGATTCAAACCTCCGAATAGTAGGACCAAAACCCGTCACCTTGCCACTTCGCCACATCCCACTTAGATTTCTATGCTATACTAATTACTAATAAAGTATATTGCTGGTTTTGTTTGTTTGTCAACTTTAGTCCAAATATCTATAGAATAGATTAGATTGGCACTATGTTATTATATTTTATTTATGATTTTAAGTAATATATATTGCCGTTGTAAATAATTTAAGATTTCAAGTTACATTTAAGGAGGATTTTCTTGATATCATTTGAATGAGCTGTTATATAGTATTAAAAGTTAATTTTCAGTTGCAAAAAACTGATTCCAGGTGCCGATGGAAGGATGGGGATTTTGGCCTTGGCTGGGCGAGCTCACAGCGGATTCTTCTTTTACTTTATTTGGATCGTGGTTCCAACCAGAGTATGATCAGAGCAAGGAAAATATGCTGGAACTCGAGGAAAAACTGCTGGTAAGTCAAGGAAAATGTGCTGGAACTCAAAGAGAAAATACCGCAAATCAATAATCTAAACATGCATTAATGATGACATACTTGAGTAAAAAGTACACCTATGAAAGAAATTAAGCATTCTTGATTTCTTGGCATTGAAAGATCATTGGGAATCTTAAGCAAGATTGGCATTTGGGAAAATGAGGAATATGAGGGAGGATATGCTTTTTGAAGGTCCTTTTGCCTCCTTAGTCACAACTCTCAAAGAGTCGAATGGAACACTTGATAGGCAAAAACCATGCAGCATCTCTACCTTTAAGATAATTTTTATCTGCATTTCACCTGAAAATTCACGGACAAGGCAACTGGGAACATAATTGCAAAGGGATAGGAAAGTTACCCCCATTTTCTGACCCTACAAGAAGCAACACAGGCCATAACACAAAATTATATACTATATGCCGATTCTCCAGGGGTTTATTCCATCTCTTAAACTGAGAATCGGAATGTTCTATAAAATTTGATAGAGCTCTGCTGTGATGAATCAGAAGCAGAATGGTGAATGATGTAGTAATAATCTTGAAGTTATAAGGGAAACAGTTATAGGGCTACTCTCTATTGGCATGCAGTGATATATGTGTATAATGACTCCACTTCACTTTATCACATATTGATATGCTAAAGGAGAGCTGCCCTGTTAGTGTCTCTGCTTAATCCTGATAGAAGAAAGAATTTTCTCTATTCTGAAATAAATTTAGAAGGAAAAAAGGGCAAATATACCCCTCAATTTTGCGATCTAGAGTGGACATACCCCTCATTAAAAAAGTGGTGTATATATGCACTCGTTGTTTAACAAATGGTGCATATATACTCGCCTCATCTAACAAATGATGCATATTTACCCTTTTCGTTAACTGACTTATATTTACTGAATTAAAAAATATTTTAAAATTTGTTATTATATTTTAAAAAGTGCCACGTGGCTTTAAAAGATTATCTCACTTATTTTTTTACCCCTTTATACCTGACCCAAATGAAAAAAACATCTCAATCCCTCTTCCACTCACTCACAAAATAAGTTTGAAATGGATTTGAATAAAAGAGAAATTAGATTATTTTTAGTTGGGTCGGATATGGAGGGGTAAAAAAAATAAGTGAGATAACTTTTTAAAGTCGTGTGACATTTCAATAATAAAAATATTAGTTTACATTTTTTTAAAATTCAGTTTGTTAATAGAAAATGATAAATATGCACAATTTGTTAAACGACGAGGGTATATATGCATAATTTGTCAAACGACGAGAGTATATATGCACCACTTTTTTAACGAGGGGTATATCCACTCTAAATTGCAAAGTTGAGGAGGTATATTTGCCCCTTTACCCAAATTAGAATAATATAACACGCTTAAGAATTTGATCAGTTGATATAGTGATATGAAAATAATGTTGGGTTGCTTTAATATAATGATTGGTTATTGTAATGCTTGGAATTTTAAAGAGAACCATGAAAAAATTATTTTTTTTTTCTATAAGCAAACAGTAGTTTTGCAGAATGTAGAAGATTTTATTAAACTTCACAATATTTAATAATAAGAAAATAAGAATAGTATAAGAGAGAATAAAAAAAGGTAAATATAGGGAAAATTTGGATCTATGTTAGTCGTTATTAGGATATAAAATTATAAATGAAGAATCAAAATAGGTACCAAAATACTACAATTGCCAAAAATCTATTTTCCTAACTATTGCAATGTTCTCCACATTAAAAGGTAAAAGTTATTTTACTTTCTGACCGAACATTTCTCTTCAAATTTAACAATGCATTGGATTTATTTTTAAAAAAGGTAAAGGGGCAAATATACCGCTCAACTTTGTGATTTAGAGCGGATATACCTTTTGTTAAAAAAGTGATGCATATATACCCTCGTCGTTTAATAAATGGGTCATATATACCCTCATCATCTAACAAATGACGCATATTTACCATTTTTTGTTAATTGATCTATATTTACTGAATTTAAAAAATTCTAAAACTTGTTTTTTAATTTAAAAAATGCCACGTGGATTTTAAAAATTACGTCGCTTATTTTTTTTACCCCTCTTTACCTGACCCAAACAAAAAAAATGTCTCAATCCCTCTTCTACTCAGTCATTGCTTTAGTGGCTTTATAATAGAGTCAGCCCTGCTTGCAAGGCGAGCTCCTAACAAGATTGTTTTCTACTTTATTTTGGATCATCTTTGTCTGGAGTATGAGAGCAAGGAAAATTTGCTGGAACTCTAACTTGAAAAAAAAATGTTGCAATGTCTAAAGAATTAAATATGTAAATGGCAAAATCTTGATAGCTTAGTTGGTTGGTTACCTGAACTCCTACCTTGTTGGTGAGGATTCGACTCCCCATTTTGTAATCTCCTTCTCATTTTCTCTAAAAAAAAAAAGGAAAATACATACGTAAACACACTTTTTTTTTCTTTGTGGTGATTGTGCATAAATGACAACACACTAGAGTAATACTTATGGAAGGAATTAAGCAATTTGGTTTCCTGATATCTGAAAGATTTTGAATCTTAAAAGACGGAGGATATGATGTTTGAAGGTATTTTGCAAAATATTTTCTGCATTTTCACCTACAAATTCATGGACAAGGCAACTGGGGAATCTGATAAACAAATTTCTAAAAGGAGCTTTTACAAAATGGAATTGTAAAGGGATAAGAAAGTTACCCCCATTTTCTGGCCTTAGAAAAAGCAACACTGGCCATAGCATAAAAATCGCAAGATATGCTGATTCTTCAGTGATTTATTCCGTACCTGACACTGAGAAGGAATGCTCTATAAAAAATGCTCTATGATGAATCAGAAGCAGAAAAATGAGAAAGACGAGTTGAGTGAATGATAATAAGGGAAATAGTGATAGGGCTACTCTCTATTGGCATGCAGTTATATATGTAATAATGACTCCAGTTCACTTTATCATATATTTCACCTGACATGCCAAAGGAGAGCTGCCCTGTTACTATCTCTGCTTAATCCTAATACGGACATCCGCTCTTAATATTCTGATGGAGAAGGTATCTATTGTTATACTTGTCTTAAACATTTACATCGGTTTTAATTTCTCCTTACTTTTGCAGCAAGAATTGATGTTTTAACCAATTAATTATCACATGAGCTCGATCTTGAATACTCAGTTTTCTTTATTTGTATTTCCATAAATCTTAAGGTTACACATGTTCAGGTGTAGTTGTCATTTGGAACAAACATATGTAAAAGATGAGTGTCAATTTGAACAAATTAATCGGGAACAAGGTACAAGATTTAGCTATCAAAAAGTACAACAACAATATGGGTTGATTCTTGGGGAGCCGCGGCCTATTAAAATGACTCATATCCATTCCAACTTACCACATTTAACTAGAATATATTATGTTAGATTGCTTATGTGTTACCAAACAAGCTCTTGGAAAGAAAAACACCAAACCAACATGTGGCCTGTCAATAATAGTTTAATTATTGGGGTGTCGCACACCCCTTAAGAAAGTCAGTTTATGACATTAATCAAAGGGTACTTTGTCAATATTATCCTTTTGCTTCTTTCCGATCTTTTCTTAGAACTACACATAGTCATATTGGGATTTGATTGTAATGATTAGCTAATGAAGCAATATGAGAAGTATGGTGATCAGTTGGTGCCAAATTCTCAACCTGAACTCTTAGAACTTCTTCCTCAATGAAAAGATTGTAGAATTTCAGCACTATAATAAACCTTAATTAACAAACATGGATATGGAGATGGAAGAGATAAAACAATGAAATTTATATACTCGTACAACTAGTACTGTCTTGAAAAAGTACCGCCGTAAATTCATTTATTTTGGACAGGACGGAGTATCAATTATTCATATTTTTCTGTATGAGATATTTCCAAAAAGTCCAAAACTATCCCAAGTGGAGCTTCCAAACTCTCTCGACTTAGGCATTTATCATTTTTCTGACAGATAAAGAGATTTATTTAGCCATTACCTGAGGGAAAGAAAACAGTAGGGTGTAAATGAGTTTCTCTATTAAACACCAGGCAGATGGATCTATCGACAGATACAAGGCTAGGCTTGTGGAAAGGATGTACACAAACTAGCAAGAGACTTTTTCTCTGATGTAAAAAATAATATTGTTGTTGTTTTATCTCTTGCAGCAAACTTAGACTGACCATTGCACCAGTTTCATAGGAAAGTCCTTAAGGAGGATGTTTACATGGATATACCACCAAGGTACACTGCATTTTCTAAGACAAAGTGGTGTGCAAGCTGCAACATGCTCTATATGGGCTGAAGCAATCTCCTCGAGCATGATTCGGTGACTATTGGGGCTGAAACAATCTCCTCGGGCAGTGCTGATGAGAACTGAGAAACATGATCAGTGAGAAGCCCTTAAACGCACTAGAATCAGACATTAAAAATGCATAACAAACATTTTGAAAGGAGGATTAAATTCTTTTCCTATTCAATTTGTTTTGAATGTATAAAAGTAGACATGTAGGTGACTGCTCCCTTAACAACTGCTAAAAAGTTAATGTTTATGACTCATTTCTTACAAAGCATACTAAGTCAAACTAAGATTACATATATTGAATTTGGATGTATCCTCCCAATGAAGATAAAACAAAAATGGACAACAATATATTATTTGAATTGTGACAATCATTAATTTAAATTCTATATAACTAACGGATGGCTTGAATGAGTCTACCACTAATCAAGGGACCAGGTCCGTTGACTGTTAACAGCAGGTAATAAGACACCAAACAGTTAAAGAAGTACAAGTAAATAATGCAGGATGTTTACGTGGAAACCTCCTTGTAATGATAAATATGAGTATCAATTTCAATCAGTTTCTAAGTATCAAAATATGAAATTTATAATCACATTAAATACATTAGATAACAATAATATAATATTAATGCTATACAAATATATTTTTATAGTGACATATTTATAAAAATCTACACGTATTCTTTTATATATAATATCTACCTAGGTGATTATAAAAATTATGAAAGAAAAAGAAGAAAGAAGTAGCAGAAAAAAGAAAAAAAAAGAAAAAAAAAAGAAGAAGCAACAGAAAAAATAAAAATAAAAAAGGATGAAGAAGCAGAAAAAGAAAAAAAAAGAACGAAGAAGTAGCAAAGGATAAAAAAAGAAGAAGAAGAAGAAGAAGAATGAAGAAATTGAAGAAAGAAAAAAAAAAGAAAAGAACGAAGAAGAAGAAACAAATGTAATTGCTAAAAAATATTAATTGAAAAATAATTAGAGATGGCTAAAGAGATAATAAATTGAAATATGGGCTAAAATATGTAATTATTTTACCCTAAGAGTCGTACAATGTACTTTTTCCTTTGTTACCATTCCAGACCCCACCCAAATTAAAAACCCAATTCTTTTTCTACTCAGTTATAAAATAATTTCAGTTGGTTCTAAATTAGAGAATGATTGGGTTTTTTAAATTGAGTCGGGTCTGAAGGGGTTAAAAAAATAGGTAAAGTAATTTTTTT
>JACEIK010003847.1:83336-100808 GCA_018107945.1 Datura stramonium
CTATGAACATCAAATAGTTTAGGTATGAAACTCGCAAAAAAAAAGTGGTAGTTTAGTTCTTTTTTTTTTTTGAAAAAAAAAAACTATTCACTCTTTGTTTAACACAAGTGCTATAGCCACTGGTTTTAGGGGCATAGCTAGACTTATATTTTCAAACATATGTTAACTGTTAATCAATTGTAGTAGCCAGAGTTTCAAAACTATTCAATGGTTAGTCGCTTTTTAATGCGAATATAAGATTTGGACAAAAATACACCTAGCTAAAACATGGAATATATACTGAAAATTATGTTGCAGTTTAACATTTATCGGTTCAAACTCCACAAATTTTTCCCTGGAGTTCTTTGTTGCAAAAACTAAACTAGGATGGAAGTATGGGGACATTGGCCCTCCCTAAGTGAGCTCACAATGAGATTGTTTTCTATTTTATTTGGACCTTCGTCTGGAGTATGAGAGCAGGGAAAATTTGCTGGAACTCTAAGAAAAAATGTAGCAACCGGAAGAAAATGCTGGAATGTCTAAAAAGTCACTATTTCCCCATTGAAGTGAATGATAATAAGGGAAATAGTGATAGGGCTACTCTCTATTGGCATGTCATCACATATTTCAGCTGACATGCCAAAGGAGAGCTGCCCTGCTACTGTCTCTGCTTAATTACTTTAGTATGTCATCATTAATGCGTGTTTACATGTCGCATAAAAAAAGATTTTCATCAGATTCCTCTTATTGCCTTGTCATAGCTCGAATTTAAGATGCAGAAAAAAGTTAGATGCTGCTTGATTTTATGCCATTTGATTCTTGTGAGACTAGGAGTCAAGGACCTTCAAACAGCATATCCTTCATCATATTCCTTTAATTGTTTTCCTCTTCTTCTTTTTTCCTTCAATTTAAATTTCTCTTTTTACTTTTCATGTAGCTTTTCAATTTCCAGAATGCATGCCAGTCTTGCTTATGCTTTTGAACTTTAACATTCCAACTCCTTTAAAGGCCACTAATTTGTGGAGTTAATTACTCGAAATATCGTCATTTGTTCCCAAACTGATAACAATATATTCACTATCCTGTGCTAATCAGTTTCTAATCTCTTACACCTAATTACATATGATATTCCAGCAAATTAGCAGGAAGCCCATATTAATGCCAAACACAGTGTTTAACGAAGCTGAACATGAATTGCAGCATGTGTCCTAGTCTGGATGTTATATAAGCATAAAAATGGATAATACAAAATTTCTCCGATACCTATACTGGTGGAACCTAACAAATACTAGATGATATATATAGTAGAGGTGCATGCAATAACATCAAGCCTCTTACTTTCAGCAAGCTGGATGGACCCTTCAAGATATACAACAAATGAATACTACTTTCTCTTAAAGCTCATGTACCACAAGCTGCGGGGTACTTGTTATCCTAAAGTACAATATCGAATAAAGTTAACATGCAATAATTTAGGCTCACCAAAGTGGACATTTTTTACTTAGCTGCACCAAGTCTGGGACTCTGTCCAGAATGGTGCTTGACCTATATGGATTTTGGCTGTAACATTTCACTTGGTAATAAAATCGTTTATTTACCAAAATAAAAAGTCGCTCACTCAAAATGATATATATAAATATATGCAATAGTAATTACATGACATTCTCAAGTTTTGTTTAAGAAGAAAAAGGAGAATAGGAATAACTATATGATGTTGCATGATTAAGAGTTTTGATCACTACAGAACAACCCAAATGGTCTGCTAGAACATAAACCAAGAAGTGTCTATTAAGAAATTCTCCTCAGGCAAATGCAACCATATATAGTATCTTCGTAGCTCATAAAATTGAATTAATGTAATTATATCAACGGTATAAAATTAACTACCTTAATTTAATTGTTGATAAATTCAGGGAATATCTCTAATTATTTTAATTCAAATACTAGCTAGGTCTCCGCAATAGCACCACTTGCCACCATTTACGGGATTTGCGCTTTTATTGTTAATTTATAATTAAAAAAATATATTTAGAATAAGAGATATTATAAATTCTTATATGTGAATGCAATTTTGTGATGATTGACACATAATACATGTTTTAGTGCACAACCTAGTGACTACTCAAGCGCGGCGTCCAGCCAGTATCATACTCTTATTCAGATTATTATTTTATTTTGAAGGGAGAATAAGATCTCATTTGTTTTTATTAAGAATAAGACGTCTTGAATCTGAATAATATTAAGATGTGCATTAAGATTAGATATTTGAATCTGAAGGCACATCTGAATATTAAGATGTGATATTAAGATCTAAATACTAAATAATTAAGACTATTTGCTTTTTCAACATCTGCATATATACATTTGTCTCTATTTAAAATCAATAAATATAAAATAATAAAATACTAAATTAATCTAATACTATATCAATAGAATACTTTTAAATTTTTTTATGGCAGTTGATGGTGGTGATTATTATGGGTGCTGATTGGGTGTGGTGTTGGCTAATGGTGGTGTGGTGGATAGCTACAGTAGCTAGTGGTGATGGTGGCTGGCAATAGTGGTTGATAGTGGTAGTTGGTGGCAGCGGTTAATAGTGGCAGCTAATGGAGATGGTGAATGATATCAGTGGTTGTTGATATAAAATGGCGAGTAATGGTGGTGATTGTCGCCTGCTAGCTATTCAACATATGAAAGATTTGGAATCTTAAAAATTTACGAGCATATGCGAGATTGGCATGCTGAAAATTGAATTGCCGCATAAAAAGCAAGGAAAACAAAAATTTAAACCCGAAGATCCGAGATATATAGAGAAATAATGTATATGGAAAAAAGAAGAAGAGTAAAATGAGGAATATTAAGTGGATATGCTGTGTGAAGGTCCTGAAATTGCCTCCTTAGTGATCTCACAACTCTCAAGAGTCAAACGGCACACTTCATAGGCAAAATCATACAGCATCTCCAGATTTAAGAACCTTTTTAATTTTCTGTATTTCACCTACAAATTCATGGACAAGGCAACTGGGGAATCTGATGAACATAATTTTTAAAAGGAGCTTTCACGATGCAATTGTAATGGGATAAGAAAGTTACCCCCATTTTCTGTCCCTAGAAAAAGCAACACAGGCCATAATACAAAAATCATAGGATATGCCGATTCTCGAGTGGCTTATTCTATCTATTAAACTGAGAAAGAATGCTCTATAAAATCTTGGAAGGGCTCTATACTGAAGCAGAGAAATGAGAAAGAAGAGAGTTGGTGAATGGTTATAAGGGAAATAGTGATAGGGCTACTCTCTATTGGCATGCAGTTGTATATTTCAACTGACATGCCAAAGGAGAGCTGCCCTGTTACTGTCTCTGCTTAATATCCTAATACAGACTGTCCGCTCTTAATACAGAAGGTAGTGTTGTACAAATTGGTTTTAATTTCTCCTTGCTTTTGCGGCAAGAATTGACATAGAAACCAAATATTTACCACATCAGCTCAGTCTCTTATACTTGAACTCTCTATTTTTTTTTATTCCTATAAATCTTAACGTTATCATCACATGTTCAGGTGTATCATTTGGCACAAAAATATGTAGAAGACACAAGTCAATTTGAACAAGGAATCTGCTCGTACCAACTGCAGTTTGGCAGCTCGAGGAGGACTATTCCTTTGTCATTAATGACTCTATCCATGTTGTATCTTTGGAAATCCATCTATGTTCCGAATTTGAGTATGGTTTATGTTTGCTTGTTAGGATGACAACTAGCTAGTTGTTCTCATTAAAAGATCTTCTATTGAACTTCCTTTCGCCAAAATTATATTTTAATGTATCAGATACCGAAATTTATTATCTGACTAATCAAAATTTGTCTATTAATCAGGTCATGTGCAACATTCATTGATGATGGTTCATTAAAGTCAGATAATTTATTTTATTTTTGGGTCCAAAGTCAGATAAATCTAATGAAGGATTAAAACGCTCTTCATCAACAGGTTATCGGTTCTTCTGTCCAGAAAGAGAAACCATGTTCCCCTATGTATTCATGTGCTTTTCATTCTCTTTTTAATGTAAAATTAGCCCACTGCAGGTAAGTTGTAATTTTTTCTATGATTTTCCCTCTTTTTGGGGATATGAAAATTTGCAGCTTATATTTTCCAATCAGTCTACTGATTTTTTTTTTCCAAAATATGTTCCTATGGTTCTCTATAAATCCTTTTCATACGTAACAATGATTTAGAGTATGCATTAGCATTCAATTGGAGCTTTTGAAAAATACTCATGTAGTTTATTTCATATAATTCCATAAAATCCTGGTGCAGAGCTTCTCATACCGAGGAATTGTGTTGAAGTTCACTTTTACCTGGGGTTTTACATCTTTGGTTGTGAGGTATTTCTTATAGAACTGTAAAACTGTATGAGAGAATGTTACAATCTTATTTCCTGAATGATTCACAAACGAATTGATGATACATTTATACAACTTAATGGTACTTAATCCTAGCTAATTATGCCTATAATTACACTACATAATTTGGTTAATTTATTCTACAATGCAATAATATCTAGTCAATTAATACAATATTACATTATGGGTTGATACACAACCCATACACTTCTTCCTTTTTATTTATATTTTTTCCTGAGTCTTGCTTTTCCTCCTGGAAAGCCATTCTTCGTATTGTTCAATTGCCTATTCCACAACATTTCAAAGAAAATCTTAGCTATCACAATCTAGCTTACAACACAAAATGTGATATTTCCTCAGAATGACGTGGGTCAAGATAACTACGTGTACTTGGTATATATAAAGAGAAAATTAAGAAAAATAGGTCATTCTTAGTTATATAAAGGGAAAATTAAGGTTATCTGGAATAAGCTATAGTTGGCAAAATTATTCTAGAAAGATTAATTTGTTTTTGTTTGATTTCTAATGGTAGACCTAACAGAGGAATTTAATTCTACATCCAAATTCTTATATCCCTCTCCATGTCTTCTTTCACATTTCATTTTAAAGCCTCTTCTCTCTCAAATTTTGCATGAAATCAATATAAAACCAGGACAATGCTACATTATCCCAATAACTAATGTAGCCATTTTGCAGCTCGAAGAGCTACTGTCTCCAAATAATTAGTAGCTCTTCATCTCTTTTTTGAATGTGGTTTCACATTATACCACGGTAATTTTGCCTAATGTAACAGTAGTTTGTTGGCTGTGCACTCTTGGGAGGTTTCGGTTATTAAGTCCCCCACCTACGTAATATTTTCACAACTATCGGGTCAAGCTAAACCTACTGCAACACAGGAGGTGAAAGCCTAGGTGAGCGGATTAAATTAAAAAAAGAATGAAGGGTGAAAAATTACACCTAAAGTATGATTTTTGAGTTTCACACATGAACTATCTGGTGTTTGAGTTTCCTTCTTGAACTATTACCAAATGTTTCTCGAACACATCAAAACTAGCAGTTGTTCCATTTTCCTATCTGAATAATGGTGATATTTCAGGTAGGAAAAGTGAGTAACTCATAGTTGAGGGGTGTTTAATAAACATTTAGTGATAGTTCAAGTAAGAAAAGTAAACACCTGAAGTTCAAGTAGAAAACTAAAAAAACTTAAATACTTTACATGTATTTTTGACCCTTCACTCAAAAAAAACGTAGTTGAATTCTAATTTGTCAAACTATGAACAGATTTTTGGTTAATGAAATGTAATTTGAGTATCAAATACAAACATTAGAATGTAATACCATTTATTAGGCTATTGCTGATCTTTAAGTTAAAATATAGAAAATTGAATAAATCTCACAATTCACATTCAAAGCAACTGATGGATTCATAAAAAAGTAAACAAAAGATTTATAATTGGAATAACAGCGACTTACTATAGAGAATACATTAGGTAGATAAATTGTATAAGCCAGCATATCAAAGTAAAAATATATATATGAATATACCATATCAGAAGACTTATACAGTTAGGATCTAAAAGAATTATGCATGTGTAGGTCTACAAATAGAAACTGTAGTCGATTGCAAGAGCGGACATTCATATTAGGATATTAAGCAGAGACAGTAACAGGGCAGCTCTCCTTTGGCGTGTGATAAGTTATATGGGTCGACCACCGTACTACGGACCTGGTCCCTCTATCAAGTTACGCACAAACAGAGACACACACACACGTAAATAAAGCAGTAAGAAGATGACACACGATATTTACGTGGAAAACCTCCTTGCTCACAGGAAGTAAAAAACCACGACCTACCTCGTAGGATTTCTCAAACTCCTCTACTAGATCTGAGCAACAAGATTACAGACTCTAGTGTAAACTAAGAGATTAACCTCCWAATCTCCCACTTGTAACACCTCTATTACAAGACTTCAAACAATGACTTCAATGTCATCTACTCCAGCTAAAACTCAACTGAAATACAAGGCTAACTCTAGCCGAAATGTCAACTAACTCTAGCCGACAGAAACAACCCTTGAAAATAAGAAAACAAACTTGTACAAAAGACAGTTTTCTATCTGTTACAATGCACTTCTTCTTCTTTAATGGCAGCCTCAAAACTTGAGCTCATTAACTTCGATCCTTGCTTTTGAATGAGGAAACAATGGCTGCCTTTTTTTCAGAGAGAAGAAGAAGCTTTAGGTCAAAGGTGTATTTTTCTGAATGAGAGAGTTGTTGGGTTTGTCCACCTATTTGTTTGTCCAACTCTTTTTTGTCCAAAGGGTAAAAGGAAAAAGTGTTGTGCACCTCAACAAGAAACTCTCTCATTGGTCAAGTACATATGACCTATTTGGCCTAGGCTGCTACTATGCTTTGCTGCTGCACTGCTGCGCCCTGCTGCTCTCACCAACTCACTGCCAAAAAGCAAACTTTCCAGTTGTAAAGGTTTTTCCCGCCTAGTTCAAATTTGTGTCACACCGGCACAAGGGATCAGGTCCCTGTATGGGGTTGACATCATCAAAACCAGCAATCTAACAGCGTGTCAGCTGAAATATGTGATAAAGTCATATAGGGAAGCTGCAGTGGAAAACCGCAACCAAAACCCCGTATTTTGTCTAATTTTAAAAAATCCAGATCGTATTATAATAAGGATTAGTCATTAGATCCCAAAACGAAGGTTTGACTATTCTAACTAAGAAAAGAATAGTGTAGCTAGAGAAGGGTGAGGATTCCACCATCCTCCCCGTCAATTCTCCACAAAGGTTTGGGTCAAGAACACAACCCCATCATTTCTTGGCAGCAGTATGGGGCCCTGGTGTCCCGACCCGAGCATAGACTCTAGACGTGACACGGGACCTAGAACCATGAATAGCTCCAAGCTAACCATGGTACATGCATGACATCATAATATACTAACAATTGAGTGGAAGCTAAAAGCAAAACATATCATAAAACTGAATAAGTCTGAAATATCATGAACAGTTAAACTATAACAACATAAGCCAACTCATTGAACATCTAAACATAACAATCTGAAAGCCTCTATACCTCTTATGAGTTGAGGGGACAGGTTCCCAACTAGCTCTACAAAATCTAAAACTAAAATGACTAATAAACAACATAAATCAAAACTCTTATCCTCGGATGATGAGGACTCACCACTCAAAGCTGATCCAGGACCGGAACGTGGCGAGCAACGGGACTGAGATGAATACCTAAACCTATATCATGAAACGATATAGCACAAAATATGCAGTTAGTACTTTGAATGTACTGAGTATGGAGAATAAGTAAAACATAAGAGTGAGGACATTAATGCTAAAAATTATGATCGTAATATAGCCATAAAACACGAGATTTTATCATAAGTTGAAATACAATGATCCAAGGTTTTGAAACATAAACATAGACCTTAGCATGTCTGAAATCATAAATAAGTACGTAAACTAATCAATGGGCTATGTACAAAATACTATAAGTCAATGCATCATAAAACATGAAAGTGGAGTGAGAGGTTCTCATAACCGACATACTCCAAGTGAATATCATGGAGCCCAACTTATAACCTTGGTCGGGAGGGTGTTCGGGTCTTGCCAAGGGTAAGAACCGTAGAGGCGTGAATTCACTCATGAGCCCATTCGGGCAAGGGAGACACTTTCTGGTGAGGATGCCTTCATACCTACAGTGCCACATATTTTGAGACCAGGGTGCACTAAAATTCTGACCTACTCGGTGTTAAATACTACTCCCAAAAACATACATAGGTGTTCATAATTATACTTGAAACATGATAGGTTTTGTATAGGCTAGTTTAAAATCATGTAAATTGCTAAATTCCTTGAAGTACGTGAACTAGCCATGAAAACTATGTTGAATTTACACTCATGATGCTTAGCATTGAAATTCATGAGATTCATACATAATTGAGTAAAATATGCTAAATTGAATATAGAAAATGATAGGAGTTTTTCAATGTATTCAACCTAATCATAATCATAAAATACATGTAGAATCATGAGAGAAACAATTCATAAAACAATTTAGAGTTTTTGCATAAAAGGGTTCTAACCTTAGAAAATCATGAAATTCAAAATTGAAGCATTGAAGAACTAAAACCATAAGTTTAAGCTTGGAGTTAGGGAATACGGGTGAAAGGAACACCTTATTGATAATCCCACATACCTAGACTTAATGATTCCTTGAAAATAGCATGAGACCCAAGAGATTGGAGAAGATGAACCCTAACTTCCTTGAGAGTTGAGAGTTTATGATTTGAATCTAAGGTGTTTGGTGAGGGGAATGAGAGTTTAGGCTAAGTAAAACCCTTTAATATCCCATTTAGGAAACCTAAAATGACATGGTTTAGGAGTTAAAAGCATAAAAAGTTATGAGAATACCCCTGGAATTTTGAATTGAAAAACTGTCGAACAGGCACAACGGATCGTGCCACAAGTCGTTGGTTCTCACCACAACTCATGGTGACAACTCATTACCACTGAACCATTTTTCTCACTTTCTGATCTTCACCTAACGGATAGAAAAGATGATTCATCCTTTGTCATCACGAGTCGTGATGACCATCCATTGTTACTGGGCAGATCTTGAGCCATCTCCAAACTTCATCAAATGACTTATCAGGACGAGTAGTGACTTGACACCGCGGATCATCATCTGGCTCGTGGGTTCTGGGGAAAAATTGACAAGTTTCTAAACTTTTGTTGGGCTACTCAGGACGACCCTCCTAATGAGTCATCATCATACACCATGAGTCGTTACTTGAGTCATGGTCATTGGTACTTGGAAAGAAGGAACACTGCTCACTATCAATCGTCTAACGACTTGTGGTCTCACATGATAGGTCGTTGCAAAACTTGTCCTGTGATAAATTTTCAGTTTCTCTGCTAGTTTCTGCTCCAAGTCTGCGGTCTGATGTTAGGGACTTTTGGGGTATTACATTATTTTTCCCGTGGAAATATTCTTCCTCGAATAAAGACTAATAGAACTATAAAGACAGGAAAAGAGCCGCAATCCTGAAACTGATAGGTAAACATTGAATACCGATGAAGTGACTGACTCCGAATTAAGATACATACGCTGAACTGATTTCATGAAACATGCACGCATACAAAGCCACAAGAGGTATAAGGGACATGAAACTGAATAGAATACTAAGGAGGAAACTATTACCTTAAGCTAGAACTGAACTGGAAGGAAAGAGGTAAGGATACTTGGCTATCATGTCTGCTTCGGCTTCCCGAGTAGCTCCTTCTACAAGATGATTCCTCCAAAGGACTTTTACTAAAGCAACCTCCTTATTCCTCAACTTAAGAACCTGACAATAAGGGGTTAACATGATGATATGGGTGATTGATTACGAATGATGGCTAAATAAATAGATAATCAACATCCTTAATATATTGTCGAGTCAATAAATAAATCTTGGTGAACGAGAATGGGCTTAGTTAGTGGTAATTGGTTTATGTAATAAGAAAGACGATTATAGTTTTAAATGGTGAGTTGAAAAAGAGAAGTGTCAGAGAAATCGAGCTACTACCTAGGCAGGGTATCGCTACAATGGGCAAATTTCCGCTGCTAGGAGACCGTTTTAGCGATCAAGTAACCGTTGCAGTGAGATTAGAAAACAATATAGGGTTTAGGATTTGACGTCTAGGATTTCGAGGGAAAGTGGTGTGAACACTATAAGAGTGGATAAATTGATTGTTGAACTCGATTGAATATAAATGTATAACAAAATTGATAAATTGATTTATGGACTGGATAGGATATTGGTATATTTTATAGTTGTGGTTAATATTGGTTAATTGATTGCATGTTGATTATATACTATTGTGTAAACTAATCCTAGTTGGCTGATGATGCCTACGGGTTCATGTGGTGTACTAATACTACCTTGCTATATCTTTTTATTTTTGGATGTAGGTTGTGGCAGGTGATTTGTAGTGTCATGACTGACATGGTGATACTCAGTATCAGCTTTTGCATTCTCTCCGCAGGTGAAGCTGTATCTTTTATTTGTTGTCAGTATTCCTAGTAGGGCTCTTCACTACTAGAAATAGAGATTTTTCCCACTGCAAATCAATGGAAAATTTGTGTTATAAAACACAATTTTTCCACCCATTTCCCACTAGATCAATTCACTGGGAAAATGTATGGTGGGAAACAGATTGTCACTGAAGTAGTAAAAAATTTCATAATTTTTTCATGTGAAGACGCTATTATTTTTTTCTCACCGATATCAGTGGGAATAGCCATTTAATATTTTTCGGTGAGAAATTTTAATGAGAAAATAGTAATTTCTTTAGTAGTGCTTATACCTGTCTAGACTAGATCTTTTAGAGAGTTATGGTTGTGGGAAATTTTTCATTGTAAAGACCTGTCCAAATGATTGAAGTAATTGATTTGTTATTTCACGTAAGGAATGTGTAACTAAAAAAGGGATTTTTCTATCGAACTAGAGTCGGTGTAGGTGCCCGCATGATTTGTCAATTTGGCTCGTGTCAAGCAGAGCCTTTTGAAGTTTTTATAGAGCATTCCTTCTCAATTTAATTCAGAGACAGAATAAACCCCTGGAGAATCGGCATATATTTGGTATCTTGTTGCATTGAGCGATTGCTTTCTCTACAGGCAGAAAATGAGGTAACTTTCTTATACTTTACGATTTCATTTCATGAAAGCAACTCCTCTGGAAAAAGTTACTGAAAGGAGATGCTGCATGATTTATTCCTTTGAAGTGTGTCAGTTGGCTCGAGGACCTTCAAACAGCATATCCTTCATCATATTCCTTATTTTTCCTCGTCCTTTTTTTTTCAATTTACTTTTCTATGTTATGTTTCTCGAATTTGAATTTTCTGCTTTTCATGTGGCTTTTCGGTTTTCTGAATTCCAGTAAATCAAAGGTACTACTACTTCCTTTGTCTGAGCTGGAAATAATAAAAGTTCAAAGAGGACCGGGAATGCTGAATTCTCTCATATTACTCAAATGTGTTATCATTTATGCCAGTTTATGCTTAAAACATTTGAAGCTGAACAATTGCAGCAGCATAAATCAATACGAAGTCCAATTCTGGATATTATATAAGAAAACATGCACTAATTGATAAACAAAATTTTCTTCCACCAGCGCCAAATGTCTCTCTCACAAAATGTTCTACCCCATATACTTAGATCATACA
The DNA here is from genome assembly GCA_018107945.1 of Datura stramonium. Lineage (NCBI taxonomy): Eukaryota > Viridiplantae > Streptophyta > Magnoliopsida > Solanales > Solanaceae > Datura > Datura stramonium. The sequence continues at coordinate 94,946 of JACEIK010003847.1, forward strand.
GTTATAAAACATTATCATATTTTCTTTAGTACTAAGTAATACTCCTCTGTAATTCAAATTTAAGCTTAAAAGTATCCTCACTTTTAGTATAATATGATATGATATTATAATGATATAGATGTGATATAGGTATATTTGGTAGAGGTTTGAGTAACAGACTTGCTGGTGCAAGAAACTAGGATTGTCTTTATCGGTAGTGGGCTGTAAGGAATTCAAGAAATACTAGAACATCGCACTGCAATTTTTGAACCGCTTTTGTTATTGCATTATAGTCTTTCCTAATGTCAAAGAAATTCCAACATATATATGTAATCAAAAACCTCATTTTTCCTATTTCTCTAGGATTCAACCAAACCCCTTGGCTCTCGCCTAGGACTTATATATATAAGTGCAACATAACTATGTGAGGCAGAAATTTTGTGTAGACGAATGTAATCTTATATAACTCCAGATTTGGAAACCAATCGTTCCGCTTCGTTAAACTTGAATGTCTTAAGAGGCAAAGAGAGTTTTTATACTGTGGATCGCACACAGATTTGCTAAATTAATACCCTACTGCATGTGTTCAAATTAGGTGCAAATAGATTTTAAGCTGCACATAGATAGTTGATTAGTTCGGGTTAGTGTGATATGCAAACCGGATAAAATGACAACACTTTTAAGTAATCTGAGGGAATTGATTCTGAAAATTTTACTCTTCACTCACAAATTGAAAAGCCACATGAAAGTGAAAACGAACCCTGCATAGAAGGGTAGATGGAAAAAAGAAGAGGAAAGTGAGAAATATGACTAAGGATATTCTGTAAAAGAGTCAAGTGACACACTTCACAGGCATAATCTCAACTACAAAATTAAAATTCATGGACAAGGCAACAGGGGAATCTGATGAAAATATGTTTTTTTGGTAAAGGAGCTTTCACAAAATAAAATGGTAAAAGGAAAAGATACTTTCCCATTTTCTGACCCATAGAATAAGCAAGAAGACATATCTACAGGACACACAGCAAAATGGCAGGATATGCCGATTCTCAAGTGGTTTATTCCATCTCTTAAACTGAGAAGGAATGCTCTATAAAAGCACATGGTTCTGCTGTGAAGAACCAAGAAGCAGAAAAATGAGAAGGAATAGTTGGTGAGTGATAATAATAATCTTGAATTAATAAGCAAAACAGTGATAGGGCTACTCTCTATTGGCATGCGGTTACATATTCATATCATATTTCAGCTGACACGCCAAAGGAGAGCTGCCCTGTTACTGTTTCTGCTTAATGTTACGCAAAAGCTGTTGAACCCGCTGTTACATACTCTATCCACCACTGGTGAGTCACGACATTCTTCTTCTCGAAAAGCTGAAACTAAATTTCCATCAGGGTGGCATGATGTACTGGTTGCTACTATATATCTGTCGACAACAATGTACATTGCAAGAAGGCATATTTTGTATAGTCCTAATCTGCATTATTCTGCATAAATATTCTTTTCCTTCATGATAGATCCAAACTGTAAAAGACTCATGGTATCTTGATTTTCCAGAAAAGGTTCCTGGATAGTGTTGTATTAATCCTTATAAAAAAATCAGATCATGCCGGTCTTGACGTCTTGACAAAATTCGATAGGAGGAAGTCACTATACATCACCTACTTCCTCTTAATGAAAGTTTATAAATTAATTAGTCTACAAAAAAAATTGACTTTATCATATCTAATTCTAATGCTTGAAAATGGCCACTTATCCAACAGGAAGGGTCATTTTGCATTTCCTGAAAGCTGTTGGAATGCATAGAAGAATGACCCTTCATGCATCTGGTTTGAATGAATGAATGTATGGATTTGGCGTATTGCTCCTCTTCGTTTCTCCTCTTTTCTGCATTTTACCAAGTCTTTTGGATGTATGGCACTTCTCCCACTTTAAATATCAAAACAACTAAACGAGTTTTTTTTGTATCATTATCAAAAAGGCCTTCTTGGGTAGAATGCCTTCCACCGTGGGCTATCAACCACTCCAAATTTTGATAAAAACACATGAAGTCCCAATGTTTCTACATTAAAATTAGTTGTGAAAAACAAATGATATGCAAAGAGAAAATGGACAAGATGCATAAGGTATTTAAAATTACTTCTATTTTTCATGTGTGCTTTTTTAAAAAAAATCATACTAGGACTCGATCAATCATTGATGAGCAAAATTTACAGCTTATCTTTGGTACCAAACATGACATGATCATTGAGATGAGGCTAGTACTAATTCTCCTATTCAAAAATATGAGTTCTCTAAGGAGATTGGGGGGGTGTTCATGTATAATGAGGGATGGCATTTTTGTTTAATTCTGAAGGTTGAGAGGTTCCACCTATCCATATTTACAAGCCCTTTAACTTGGCTAGGAAGAACAGAAAATGAATTAAAGACATGGACATCATTTAATTGTGTCATGGCTAAGAGTTGCCAGTTTGTCAGCAGATTTATTGGCTTCTCTGTAGCAATGCTTAATGTTGAATCCATGCCCTTCAACTAGCTTCTGTATCTCATTGACTTGATTAATGATTCTCTAGGGTGGCTTTCATTCTACTTTAATGCAATTTGTGAGGAGCATAAAGTCAGTTTCTCCCAGGCCGTGTTGTAAGCATTGCTGGCACACTACTTTAGACTGTCTCTGACTAATCCCTCTCCTCCAAATTGTTCTTCTATGCAACTTCCATCACAGTTTAGCTTGACTTGCATTATAGGAGGTTTGACCCATTTCACCATAGTGATAGCTGCACAGGCTTGACATAGGCTGTTCCAGTTGTTCCCCATCCTTGCACTTCCTACATCCTGAGGTTCATGTTCCTGTATTCAATACTAAGGGGACCTGCAAAGTAGTTCCACATCTTCTTAGCATGGTCCCTTTTATACAATAAATGATCCACATGATTGGCATTATCTGGGATAATTAGATATAGGGTCCCAAGATTTATCCAGTTGTCATACTAGAAAGAAATCTCCCCTTTTCTAATATTCTAGAGTATATTCCTCTCAAATACTACATTAATCCCACCTAAGGATATCCAGCAGTGGGAGTTTCCCTTATTCAACTTGCAAAGTATTTTGCTTTATGAATTCACTCTAGAGAGTTGTTGAGATTATTAAGATATATTTATATAAAGTAGCTAGTCAGTCAAATGAACTGTTAGTCAGTCAGTTAAAGTTTGTTAGTTAGGTAAGTGTGATGTTAGTAAGATAGTTATGGACAGCTGCAACCAGCTGTCATTCATTTTTCATTACACATATATATAGAACAAATTACAGAAATGAAATCAATTTTTTGATTTCCCACATTGAGTCTCAAAGTATGGTTTCTTATCTCTGAATTCATGGCCATTATTTCACTACCAAAGTTTAATCCTATCTCTTCAATGGAGATTGCACATCATTAATTTCTTCTTGCCTCAACTGCGACATGGTATCAGAGCCGGAATCGTGACTCTGTTCTTCTCATTTTTTTTCCTTTTCTCTTCTCTGTGTTGCGTTCAATTGCTACGATTTTGCGATTTGAGAATCTTGTTCTTCAGATTGTTGCAAACCAAGTTCTCTTCTTATACTCATGGATAACATCTGCAATTGATTGCAAATCATGGCGCCAGATATCCAGGCAGATCCAGTGAATCATACAAATCATGAAACCCTCAATTTCACCAGCCCTCTCTACATGCATCCATCTGAGAATGCAGGAACTACTTTGCTCCCTAAGATTTTTGATGGGAATGGATATAGATCATGGAAGCGAGGGATTCTTAGGGCAGTTTCAGTCAAAAACAAAATGGATTTTATCAATGGAAAGTGCAGTCGACCTGCGGAGGGTTATCCTACCTTTGTGCACTGGGAAAGATGCGACAATATGGTAACCTCATGGATTTTGAACTCACTCTCATGAGATTTAGCAGATAGTCTCCAGTATGTGAATGATTCTAGAGAGCTTTGGTAGGAACTAGAGGACAGATACGATCAGACGAATGGTGCGAAGTTATATCAGCTACAAAAGGAGATTAACGACTTGTCTCAGGGAAGTTTAGACATCACTAGCTACTATACCAAAATGAAAAGACTTTGGGAAGAGTTGAACATGATTAACGTCAACACAAATTGTACCTGTCAATGTACTTGTGGTGCCAAGGATGAAATGCACAAAGTAGAACAAGATAGACGATTGATTCAGTTCCTCATGGGATTAAATGAAGTGTACATGTCTGTGAGAGGTAACATTCTAATGATGAGTCCCTTACCTAACATAGCACAATGTTTTTCTATTCTAATCCAAGAGGAGAAGCAACAAGAAGTCAAGCCTCATAATCTACTAGATTTAGAGTCATCTCATGGGGAAGCCAATGCTGGTTTTTGGACTAACTATCAAGGGAAACACGGAAATAACCACTATGGTAGACAAAGTGGTAGTCAATATAATAAACAAGGAAATAATCAATTCAACAGGCACAATGCTAGTTCAAGTGGCCAGGCCAGGGTATTCTTCTTCTAAGTCTCACTTGTTTTGCGACTTTTGTAAGAAAACTGGACTCACTGAGGACAAATGCTATAAACTACATGGCTTTCCCCAGGATTTTAAGTTCACTAGAGGAAAGAATTCAACCTCTGCCTTACATGTATGTGGAGGATATTCTGAGAGTTTTAAAAAGGATGAGCTCAGTCAGCAAAATCAGCATCAAAGTGCTCAACTTAACCATCAATCCAGTAGAGAGGTTCTCCATGGGCTTATTAAGGATCAGTATAACCAGTTGTTGAATCTTCTGAGCCAATTTCAGTCAGGACATGCAAGTTTTGATCCCACCAACATCACCGGTACAACAACTACCCCTGCAGGACATAACTCAAACCATATCACTAGTGGAGCAGTGAACTTTGCAGGTATTATTGCTTGTCATTCTTTCATAAACAAGATTGGTGAACTTACATGTGATTGTGATACATTGACTGTTGATTCCTGGATCTTAGACTCTGGATCTTCTCACCATATGACACATAATAAGAACTTACTAACCAACATCAAAATATTACGCTATCCTTTTCTTGTTACACTACCTAATGGATATGAGGTCAAGGTAACAGAAATTGGTGATGTTCTTCTTAATTCAACTCTGACTTTGTATAGGGTGTTGTTTGTTCCCAGTTTCAAATTCAATCTCATCTCAGTTCATTGTTTAGCTCTTCATCTTCAAATTATTGTTAGCTTTAGCAGTTTTCATGTATCTTGCAGGCCCCTTCACTGAAGAGGCCTCTGGAGTTTAGTAGAGCCAGAGATGACTTATACTATCTTTGTTCAAAATGTCATAACAAATGTGCAGGTTCTTCACCTCCTTGCAGTTTATCCTCTTCCATTCCTAGTTCATTTCATTCATCTTTTAGTCCTACTGTTGGTCCTGCTGACTGCAATAAGTAGGATTCATCATTTGCTTCAAGAAACATTGTAAATAGCTCACATTCTATAAATAAAAGAACCTGCTCTACTTTCAACTCTTCTCTGTATCCTAACTCTCAAGAAGATAGTGTTGATCTCTTATGACATTTAAGACTAGGACATGTACCCTTTGTGAGAATGAAAGGAATCTCATCTTTGCCTTGTCTAGCATCCAAACAGCCTTTTGTATGTTCTATTTGTCCCATGGATAGACAGGTCAGATTACCATTCCCACAGAAAACCACCTTTACCACCAAACCTTTTGAACTTTTACATGTTGATCTATGAGGGCCATATCACATTTCCACATATGACAATTACAAGTACTTCCTCACAATGGTTTATAATTTTAGTAGATCAACTTGGACACATCTGATGAGCTGTAAAAACAATACACTCCAAGTTGTCAAATCTTTC